>PVJD01019790.1:0-10892 GCA_004026545.1 Mormoops blainvillei
TCTCTTTCTCCCTCCCTTCCCCTCTGTCTAAAAATAAAATAAAATCTTTAATAATAATAATAATAATAATAATAATAATAATAATAATGCTATGATACTAAGCCATTCACTATTGTGAATTATGTAGTAGGAATTCTATGAATGTTTCTATTTCTATTAAGTCAATTTGAAGAATTTCATAATTACCCCAATTAAATTTCCTCTCATTATTTCAGGGGCATTCTTCCAACCTATAAATAAGTTTGAAACTTGAGATTTTGATCTATCTTACCTGTTATCCATCTCAGAATTGAGTCATCAGCAAATTCTGCAAGCAAGGCTATTATGTCTTCATTCAGATAATGGCTCAATACATCAAAAGGAACAGAAACAAAATACGGAGTTCTGTGGCAAGGCACTAGACACCTTTATTCTGGTTAACAATGTTCTACCAATCAATAATTTGGGTTCTGTTATTCATGGAGTTATGAATATAAATCTACTTTTACATTGTGATTTGATTCATATCTCTATTTTATCATTTAATCCACAAAATAATCACAAGACATTTTTCTTTGTGTTTTGCTGAAATCAAATACCTTACTTGCAATGTCTGTTATGGAATCCTAATTTCAGAGAAATCCTTCCATTTTTCAAATAATGTGAAGTAAAATCGTCCAATAAGACAAGAACACATCATATGTTCTGCTTTTAGAACACTAAGGCATTAGCTATATTTCTTGAAATTGAAGTCTCCATTAATTTTTTTTTTTGCCATTGTGCGAGTTGTGAAATGACAATAGGGTGGGGGTTGACTGAGGGAGTAGGGCAGGGTGGAGGGAGTACGGGTCAGGGGAGAGCAATGAGGGAAAAATTGGGACAACTGTAATTGAACAATAATAAAATAAAATAAAATAAAATAAAATAAAATAAAATAAAATAAAATGTTTATTCAGATTTAAGAAATAAAATAAGAAGACAGTATCATCCATACCCTCCATTTGACCAATCTTCCTATAGGAGATTCCAATGGTTATTTTGATATTTTGCCTCAGTATCCCTCTGCCTCTGGACTCATGAAGTTTTTCCCACTCTGTATCTTTGGAACATCTGGTGCTCTTTCTCTTGTTAAAATGTTGTTTGAACAGATTATTACCTTTAGTTGTAGTTTTTTTTTCACTGAGTACCACCCCATCAAGTCTCAGTGATACCTATATAGTTATATTTAACTTATTTGAGTTAAAATTTCATGCTGATTTCCCAAAGGGTTTCCAACAATGTTTTAAAGTGAGATTTTCCATTTTTCAACATAAAAGTAAGTGCAAGAAAAACCTAGCATTAATGTGTTTCATTCATTTCCTTTATATACACACAAATTTCAGGACTACCTTCTTGCTTTTCTAATGCTGTCTCAAGCTCCACCTAACACATATACCTTTCCAAAGAGACAAATAGACCATCCTAGCATATATGTTAAGTATTTTCCTTCCAAAAAGAAGACAATTGATTTTATTTAAAAATCACTGCCCTGCTCAGTATCCTCATGCTGCTCATGAAATAAACTAGAGTTTAGGGGAGGAAATTTAAAAATAATATTGTTTTCATATTGATTATAATGTACTTATATATTAGTTAATATGGATTGTAAGCAAAGTAAACAAATATTGGTAGAAACTTAAAGTGAAAGAAAACTCAAAATCTTTATGTACTTTGATCTGGAAAATGGATGTCTGAGGGTAAAAAATTAGCATAAACCTCATTAATGTGTAGTATTATTGTTCAAACCAGTAGATATTACACTGCAGATAATTGTATTACCAATTAAGACAAAAGAAATCCATTTTAGCTTGAATAAAAAGCTTTAAAATAATTATTTCCAAAATGGGAAATGAAATGAATAATTTTATTTAAAAAACATTTGTCCTTTGAACTTCAGTCTACTCAGCTTCTGAAATGCTTATTAAAACCAAGTTCTGTTCAGCACATTTTAAACTTCAAATAATTATACCACCCAGTGTTCATTTCTGTAAAACATCATGAACTGACAATATTATTTCACAAAATGTTTATATTATACAGTTGCTCTTGCAGTTCATAAAAAATTATAAAAGCAAAACTTTGTTAACAAGGTGACAAATTGAAGCCTTAAAACTAAGGATAGTAATGTCTTAAACCTGATAAAGAGAATCAATACATTCTTTGATCGTTATTCTATTTGCCAGTTGGTCAGATATATATCTAATAATGAGAAAGTGAGACCCTTCCCTGAGTAATCTCATCTCAAAAATGCTACCTGAACACCTATTACTAAATTAAGCCCTAAAGAGGCTATAAAAACCATACAACCATAAATTAACCCTTCCATGTCAGTACTTATTATTAAAAATATTTAAATTGTTGGGTTCTACTGCCAAACTCTTTATTAGTGTATACCAATCCTCTCCCTATTTCACATGGACAAACACAATGTCCTTAGACATACACGCACACACACACACACACACACACACACAATCTCATAAAACAACTGGATTAAAGAAAACATGGGAAATGAAAAAAAAAGTACATGATAAATATTAATATCATCACTTGGGAAATACGGTCCCCAGCTGGTTTTAAAGTTTGTACAGCACTGAGAAGTATTTAGGCAAAGGAATTAATACAAACCCAATGCTATCTATTGGGAGAGAGATTAAGCATAACGTCTTTCCTACCTCAGTTCATAATTTAGCTCTCTATCCCAATGCCCAAGCTAGAAACCAAATTGTTTTAAAACTTTTATTCAATATATATTATTGAATGCCAGTTATACACAAGTGAAAGGGTCAGAAACAATACCTTCTTCTACAGACCTAAAAGAGAAGCAGGGAACATAGACAAATAAGTAGCTATAAGGAGCAGAAAGTGGCACTATGGGAGATTAGGAGATGGGTTACCTAGGAGTGTTCTTTGAAGAAAAGACATTGACCGTGAGATCTGAAGCTTGGGCAGGAGTTCCAGATGGTAACTGTACTAAGTATAAAGAAAATAAGGCCTTTGCCCTTCACATGAAATGGTCCAAGTCTTCACAATTTCTTACCTGAATTATGGAATAATTGTCTAACTGGGTCCTTTGCTCTAGTTTTCCTTCAACCCAACCTCTATATAGCAACTGAAGTAATTTTTTTAGAGATCAAAATCCTTCAATGACACATTACTGCCTAGTCTAGGAAATTAATTATAGACTTCTTAGCAAGACATTTATGCTTCACAATTTAACCCCAAGTTCTCTTGCCAGCTTTTTTTCCCACACCCAGAAAGTGATCACACTCAAAATGTCCATGCCATAATCCCTGGATCCTGTGATTGATTCTGTTATGGTACAAAGCAAGAGACTTCACAGATGTAGTACAGGTTACACAATTTAAAACAGAGGTATTTTCCTGGATTATCCAGGTGGGCCTAATCTAACCACATGAACCCTTAAAAGCAGAATACTTCTCTGGCTGAAGTCAAAGACATGCAACAGAAGACACTGGTTTCAAGATAAAGGAAGCAACATGGTAACTAGAGCTGAGAAATTCCCAGTTAACAGCCAGAATAGAAACCTCAACCCTACAACTACAAGGCACTGCATTCAGTCAACATTCTTAATGATTTTAAAAGCAGATGCTTCACCCTGGTTAGTGTGGCTCAGTCAATTGGAGTGTTGCCCCATAACTGAAAGGTCATGGGTATGATTCTGGGTCAAGGCATATACCCAGGTTACAGGTTTGATCCCTGCTCGGGGACATACAAGAAGGCAATTGATCAGTTTCTCTCTCACATCTCTCTCTCCCTCTCTCTTTTTCTCTCACCCCTCCCTTTTTCTCTCTAAAAGAAATGGAAAAAAAATGCTCTTTGGCCAGGATTTTAATTTTTTTTATTTTTAAAAAAATAAAAAATAATAAAAACAGGTGCTTCCTCAGAACCTTCAGAGATGATCTCAGGCCAAACAGCTCTGTAGTCCCAGTGTACTTGAACCAGAACAGCCTATATGCACAGAAAGAAAGAACTGTCTAAAGGACCAATGCATAAATTTTCATTTTTAGCTGCTTACCCTGGACTCTGGTAATGGACAGATTAGATGAGAGATGCTTGAGGAGAGACTGAAGACCGAGGCTTTGGGGAGAGAGCTGAGACAGCAGCCATGGGTTTCTGGGTGCTGAGTCATCCTGCATAATTCAGTAGCCATCTTGCTCAGCCTGATCACTCCCCTCCTAGTGGCAGCAGCCTGAGGGGGAGCACTAACCTTGCCTCCAGGAGGGGTTCTGCCCCATATATGGTGCTTAAAGCTGACTGCTGAGTGCAGAGTGACAAGATTAACAACTAAAGGAGACAGCCACAGACAGTAGATCCCTGGGAGTCTTGAACAGGCTGCCTAAGTTCAGAGGGGGTCACCATCTGACATCACCAGAGGTGGATCCAGAAAAAAAAAAACTGGTAAGTACTAGAGGCTACTGAGAACAAATCCACTGTGGTCTTCTCCATGAATTGCGATATTTTCTTTCCTGCATAGTTTTTTAACATTCATTTCTTGCCTTTCAAATGTGTGCATATTAAGTCACTATATTTTATATTATAGTTTATTTCAATTCAAATATTTTGCCCCTCCCTTCTCATACCCCTTTTCACCTTCTTTCCTCTTATTATTTTCGTTTTTAATTTTGTTTTCTCTCTTGTTACAACTTTTTTCCATTCTGCACTTTTACTATTTCTCCCCCATCCAGACTCTCAAAAGCAAATGTCTTCTGAATGGTCATTTCACATCCTTTTTCCCGTTCTTAAAATACCCACTTTCCCTTTCAATCAATAGCAAACTCATTCATTGTGGATAGGGTAGTCGTGGCTGCATTTTTTTCATTTTATCTCTAGTTCATCATTATTTTTATATTTCAATTTTCAAATTTTATCATTCCCCTCTCCTACTCATTTTTTGGGGGGTCTCAAAGTTTAATTGTGCTCTTTGTAACCTGTTTTTCTTTTCTTTTTCTCTTTCATCCTGCCCTTTTTTTCTTTTTTCTTTATCTTTTCATCTAAAGTTTTAATTTTTCCCTGTCTTAGCCTGGTTTTCATTCCTCACTTTCAGTATTCCCTCTTACTCTATCATCTCAAAATCACTTACATCTCCTCTAGACATCTCTTGAGCTTTTATATTGTTTTTCCCTCTTATTCCCGTCCCACTTATATTAATTTTAGATCATTTGTTGTTGATAGTGCAGTGGTGGATCTTTTTCTGCAGGTTTGTTCCTTTTTTATTATTTATTTACTTTTATCCTTTTTCTTTCTCTATCTCATTTTTTTTTACTTTCTGTATTAGGTTCTGCTTCCTTTTTTTACTCCATTTCACCTTCTCCATTCCCTTTTTTATTTATGATGTAAATTTTGCTTTCTGTCTTTTCGTTGCTCCTCAATTCTCAACTCTTATTAGTGACCCTCCTTCTACCTTCTCAAAATCATTTTTCTTTCAGTAGGTCATCTCACATTTGCTCTCCTCTCTTATAATAGTCTTAATCTCTTTACACCCTTATTAATGCTGGTTTACTTGTTGTTGATAGCGGGTTTGCAGTGGGGATAGTAGATTTGTTTCCTGGTCTTTGTGGTTTTGTTTTGGGAGCATATGCACAAGAGTACACATGATGTGATTGGTGGAGTGATCCTCAGTAAGCCATTCAGAGGGAAGGACCCTTGAAACAGAGAATTAACAACAATGTAAACACAATTACATGCAGAGAGCCAACATAAATGGCATAAAGGGCATCCCAAGAGCATTAAGTTCAGGAGATCAAGGAGACTGCAAAACAGGAATCCTACCATAGAAGGTCATACCACAAAGACAGCAAATCAAAGCATATCGATTTAAGAATAAGAAGCAAACAAGAAGTACCTCCCCTAAAATGGGGAGACAAAGAAATACTCCTCAAACAAAAGGAAAAAATGAATCCCCAGAAAGAGTGCTAAATGAAATAGGAGCAAGTAAACTATTAGATATTAAGTTCAAAACAATGATGATAAGGAAGCTCGATGAGCTCAGTGAGAATTAAAACAAACAAACAAATATGCAAACAAAAAACCTACAGAGAAGCTACAATGAACTTACTGCAAAATATGTCAGCATGAAAATGGACATAGAAACTATCAATAAGAGACAGGAGGAAATGAAGAATACCATTTCTGAATTGAAGAACACAGTAGAAGGAATCCAAAACAGCCTATATAAAGGAAAGGATTTAATCAGCAGGTTGGAGGACAGGGTAGAAAAAATTCCCAGAAAAAAACAAGAAAAGGAAAAAAAAAAGACACAAAAATAATGAAGAGGGGTTAAGGGATCTGCAAGATAGCATGAAACATAATAATATCCATATAATAGGGATACCAAAACTAGAAGAAGAGGAGCAAGGGACAGAAAACCTGTTTGAAAAAGTAATGACAGAATCTTTCCTATTCTGACAAGAGAAAAAATCACACAAGTCCAGGAATCATAAAGGGTCGCAATCAAGATGAACCCAAAGACAACCATTCAAACACACATCATGCTTAAAATGGCAAATGGCAAAGACAAAGAGATAATCTTAAAGGCAACAAGGGAGAAACAGGAAGTAACATACAAAAGAGCTCCAATAAGGCTAGCAGCTGACTTCTCAACAGAAACACTGTAAACCAGAAGGGGATGGCAAGAAATATTGCAAGTAATAAAAAGCAAAGGTCTACAACCAAGATTACTCTACCAAGCAAGGCTCTCAGTTAAAATGGAAAGCAAAATAAGGAGTTTCTCAGGCAAAAGAAGGCCAAAAGAATACACCTGCACCAAAGCAGCATTGCAAGATATGCTAAAGGGACTGCTTTAAGAAGATGAACAAAAAGAGTGAGATAGAGAGGAACACAAGTACAAAGGGAAAAAATGAATAAGTACCTATCGATAATAACTTTAAATATAAATGGATTAAATGCTCTAATCAAAAGACATGTGTTAGCTGAATGGAAAAGAAAACATGACCTGCACATATGCTGCCTACAGGAGACAAACCTCAGAAAAAAATAGCTACACAGACTGAAAGTGAAGGGTTGGAAACAAATTGTTCCAAGCAAAGTAACAGGAAAAAAATACTGGGGTAACAATATTTATATCAGACAAAATAGACTTCAAAATAAAGACCATAAAAAGAGACACAGAAGGACACTTCATAATACTGGGAAAATCCACCAAGAAGACAGAAACATTGTAAAAAAAATATGCACCAAACACAGGACCACACAAATTTTCTTACGGAAAATCTTGGAGAACTTCAGGAAATATATAAACAGCATCACACTTATACTAGGGACTTTTAACATCCCACTGTCAATAATGTATAGATCTTCCAAACAAAATATCAACAAGGACATTGTAGCACTGAGCTTTGTCCTAGATTAAATGTACTTAACTGATACAGAAACATTTATCCCAAAGAGGCAAAATACACATTCTTTTCAAATACACATGGAACACTTAAAAATATAGGCCACATGATAGGACACAAAACAAGTCTCTACAAATTCAAGAAAACTGGAATCCTATCTGGCATTTTCTCGGACCATAAGGATTTGAAACTAGAAACCTACCTCAAGAAAAATCTCAAACACATTCAAACTCATGGAAACCGAATAGCATGCTATTAAACAATGAATGGGGCGATAATGAAATCAAAGAAGAAATCAAAAAGTTTCTGGAAACTAATGAAAATGAAAACACAACAGCCCAAATCCTATGGAACAGAGCAAAGGCAGTCCTGAGAGAGAAGTTCATAACAATACCGGTCCACTGAAAGAAAATAGAGACATTTCAAATAAACGATATAAACCTACATCTACAAAAACTGGTGGAACAACAACAAACAAAGTCCAGAGAAAGTAGAAGTAAGCAAATAAGATCAGAGCAGAAGTAAATGACATAAAGGCTAAAAGAACAATTCAAAGGATCAATAAATCCAGCAGCTGATTCTTTGAAAAGATAAACAAACTCGACACCCTTGTAAGCCGACTTATCAAGAAAAAAGGGAGAGAAACCAAATAAATAAAATCAGAAATGAAAGAGGAGAAATTATAACTGACACAACAGAAACACAAAGGATTGTCAGAAATTACTACCAACAACCATATGCCAAGAAATTTGAAAACCTGGGTGAAATGGACAAATTTCTGGAAACATAATCTTCTGAAACTGAATCAAGAAGAATTAGAAAGCCTGAACAGATCTATAACAGCTGGTGAAATTAAAGCAGTAATCAAAAAACTCCCATCACACAAAAGCCGTGGATTGAATGGATTCATAGGAGAACTTCACAAAATATTTAAGGAAGAGGTAACCCCCATCTTTCTCAAACTATTCTAAAAAATGCAAGAAGAAGGAAGACTCCCAAACTCTTTTTATGAGGCAAGCATCATCCTAATCCCAAAACCAGATAAAGACATAACAAAGAAAAAAAAAAAAAACTACAGACCAATATTGCTGATGAACATGATGTCAAAATCTTCAACAAAATATTTTCAAACCAGATCCAGCAACACATTAAAAAGATTGTACACCATGATCAAAAGGGTTTCATCCCAGGGGTGCAAGGGTGGCATGATATATGCAAATCAATAAATGTAATATACCGCATAAATAATACAAAAGACAAAAACCATATCATCATATCAATAGATGCTGAAAAATTATTTGATAAGGTACGGCACCCATTTATGATAAAAAGACTCAGAAAAGTGGGAGGGGAAGGAGGATACCACAAAGTAAAAAAGCCTAGAAATTAGAAACCTACAGCCAACGTCACATTCAATGAACAAATATTAAAAGCTTTCTAACTAAGATCAGGGACAAGACAAGGGTGTCTGCATTCACCAGTTCTATTCAACAGAGTACTGGAAGTTGCAGCTATGGTGATGAGACAAGAAAAAGAAAAGAAGGCATCCAAATTGGAAAAGATAAAGTAAAACTGTCATTGTTTGCAGATGACATGATAGTGTACATAGGAAACCCTATCAACTCCGCCAAAAATCTTCTCAACTTAATAAGTGAATTTGGAAAAACAGCGGGATACAAAGTCAATATTCAGAAATCAAAGGTATTTTTGTACATCAATAATGGAATATCAGAAACAGAAATTAAGAAAAAAATGTATTTACTATAGCTACAACAAAAATAAAATATCCAGGAGTAAACCTAACCAAGGAGGTAAAAGAACTGTACTCAGAAAACTACACAATATTGAAGAAATAAATTAATAAAGACACAAATACATGGAAGCATATACTGTGATCATGGATTGGAAGAATTAACATCATTAAAATCTCCATACTACCTAATTCAATCTATAGATTAAATATAATCACGATCAAAATACCAATGACATATTTCACAGAAACAAAACAAATATTTCAAAAATTTACGTGGAATCATAAACAACCCTGAATATCCTCAGCAATTTTGAGAAAGAACAAAGTAAGAAGAATCCCAATACCTGATATCAAACTATATTACAAGGCCACTGTAATCAAAATATCTGCTACCGGCATAAGAGACACATAGAGCCATGGAACAGAATAGAGAGGCCAGAAATAAACCCAAGTATCCATGGTCAATTAATATTCCAAAGGGGGCAAGAACATAAAATGGAGTAAAAATAGCCTCTTCAACAGATGGAGTTGGGAGATCTGGTCAGTTACATGCAAAACAATGAAACTCAACCACCAACTTACACCATACACAAAAATAAACTCATGATGACTAAAAGACTTAAATATAAGTCATGACAATATAAAAGTCCTAGAGGAGAACATAGGCGAGAAAATCTCAGATTTTCCATGCAGCAATATTTTCACAGATATGCCCCCGAGGGAAAGGGACATAAAGGAAAGAATAAACAAATGGGACCACATCAAAGTAAAAAACTTCTGCAAGGCTAAAGATAACATCAGCAAAATGAAAAGGAAACCAAACGTATTGGAAAATATATTTGCCAATCATACCTAGGGCAAGTGTTTTATCTCCAAAATATATAAATTTGCATGACTCCACACTAGGAAGACAAGCAATTCAATTAAAAAAATGGGCAAAGGACCTGAACAGACACTTCCGCATGGAGGACCTACAGAGGATCCAGAGATATATGAAAGGATGCTCAGTATCACTGGTCATAAGAAAGATGCAAATTAAAACCACAATGACATACCACTTCACACTGGTCAGAATGACCATCATAAACAAATCAACAAACCACAAGCGTGGGACTGGTTGTGGAGAAAAAAGAACCCTAGTGCACTGTTGGTGGGAATGCAGGCTAGTGCAGCCTCTGTGGAAAACAGTATAGAATTTCCTCATAAAACTAAAAATGGAATTGCCTTTTGACCCAGTAATCCCACTACTGGTATCATACCCTGAGAATCTAGAAACACCAATTCCGAAGGACCTATGCACCCCAATGTTCATAGCAGTGTTGTTTACAATAGCCAATTCCTGGAAATAGCTGAAGTGCCCATCAGCAAATGAGTGGATCAAAAAACTATGGCACATTTTCGCAGTGGAATACTATGCATAGGAAAGAATGAAGGAACTCCTATTGTTTGCAACAGCATGGATGGAACTGGAGAGTATTTTGCTAAATGAAATAAGCCAGGCTGTGAAAGATACACATCCTATTATCTCACCTATAAGCAAAACCTAATCAACAAAACAAACAAGTGAGCAAAATAGAACTAGAGACCTGGAAATAAAGAACAAAATGTCAGTAACCTGAGCAGAGGAGAGAGGGGTACAATGGGGTAAAGAAGGGGAAGGTTCAAGTCAATGAACATGTATAAAGGACCCATGGACAAAGACAATGGGGAGGGCAGGAGGATTGAATGTGGGAGGTGGGGTG
>PVJD01019791.1:0-11794 GCA_004026545.1 Mormoops blainvillei
TAAACGTTCACTGTGAGCCAGACACTGGCGTGTAGAGCGGGGAGGGAAGACAGAGAGGATGACGTGCTGCATGCCAGTGATGTTTCCTTCCTCCCCGAAAGCGAGGGAGAAAATATCTCTGCTGACGGAGGCAGAGATACGGACCCACGACGTGAGTCCAACGTGCTACGGCCCCTAACAGGGTATGGACGCGGAAGGGGGTCATGAACTGTCGTTGGAAAAGGGGCCAGGAAAGACCCAGAAATGACTATCTAGGTTCGTGTTGTCGGAGAGTAGAAGGAAACCAGGAACAGGTGAGAAACAATGGCGCAGGGAAACCTCCCCACAAAATTAGTAAAATTAGTAGAGAACATGGAAAACATATTCTTTTTTGATGTCCATCTGAGAAATGACTCCTGATACACACCCTTCTGGGTTTTCCACAGGACGCTTTCAAAAACACAACGTCCGAGAAGTCCCACTGGAACTAAGCCTCTTCATAAGAGTCGGCTAAAATAAAACCAGTTGTTTTTATTCCTTATTTCATTGTTTTATTGTTATTTCTAACACCTTCTTCAGACCCTGTTCCACACACCTGGTTGGGTTCGGCGACTTTTCAGCCACAGGGATTTGGATGATCTTGGAGGAATCTTGGAGGAAGGATGATCGATGCCCCCTCGTGGGGATGTTTTAGACCTGGGCCCAGAGGTTTGACATGGAGGAGAATTGAGCCAACACAGTCCACGTGCCTGAAGTCCTACTAAGCCTCTGTGTGCATCGTGTCTGCTAAGACCGCACTACCCGAGAACGCAGACAGGTCTACTTGACGATGACACAGGTAGGGCGGTAGGCACAGAGCAGGTGAACCTCGGGGGCCGTAGACAACACAGATCTGCTCTCGGAGCACACAGGTGGCTTGGGGAACCTCCTCCAACCACAGTCATCGACGCTTGTGTCAGATCTCGTTAGGAAAGGACAAGTGGCTTCAGCTGATCCAACGTGAAGCATTGGATGCTGGAAATCTGTTTCTGAGGTGGTACAGTAGCTGAGAAGGAAAACAGCGAGGGTGGCTGGAGACACTGTCACCCTCAGGCTGGGCAGGAAGAGAAGAAGGCATGGTGTTCGGAGACCAGACGCATGGGAAGGGCTCTGTCTGGCCGGTGCCAGGACCTCTGAAGGTACCAAGACGCTCGTCTGGGAGATCCAAAGCATCACCAGCTTCAACCAAGATCTGCGGCTGCAGCAAGACGTAGCAATCCCTTCCCCCTCTTCCTGCCTCCCCGTGTCTCCCCAGCATCCCTGACTGGCGGGCCGTACGGAAGGCCAAGAGGGGAGGAGGAAGGGTCTAGCTGGGGGCCATGGGACTTTGTCCACGTTCCACGGTTTTGGAAGGAACAGCTGTTTCACTTGGCGAGAACGACCGGAGTTTTCCGCACCGGCGACGTGAAGCGGGGCGTCAGAGGACGGGCTGGGAGCCGAAGACCAAGCCCAGACCTGCCCTGAACACGGTTTCGTAGCGTTTCACACTGGCCTCTGGGGGACCCGGTTCAACCTCCTCTCCAGTTTCATAACGACTCCGTTCGGAAATCTGAAGAATGAATGTCCACTCCACCGAGGTCACACAGCCCGGTTTGGGGTCTCCGGTTATTCTGTGGTGATTTCTCAAGACCCCAGCCAAGCGTCCTCCGTACACAGCCACGGAGCACGGCGTTTCTGCTCGAGCAGCCCCCCGGCGTCTCCGGGGAAGGGCGTCCAACGTCCGGGGTCCCTGAAGCAGCCCTAAGGACCCCGGGCGCCTTCAGAGCCGTGAGCACGTAGGAAGAACGGACAGGTCCCACTCTCCACTAGAGTGTCCGTGACTGAGCAGACACCTCACGGGCTGAGAGGAATGTGAATTAAAGCGCATGAAAAGGGAGGGCATTCGTCAATGCCCTCACACTCCGCATCTGGCCTCTCTGACAGTGGCTGTTGTAACGGAGGCATGGATGAAGTCGATCAAACCGAATATTTTCCAGGGGCCGCGCCTAACGTTTCCATAGAGCGGGCCGAATAGCAAGACAGCTGCAGACACCGGAGGGAGACTCGGTGGATCGGAAGGCTCGGGATTCAGCAGCGGGGTGCCGTTGCCACTGAGGGTGGCTGGCTGTCACTGTAGCCTTTCCCTGGCTTTGGTTGAAGTGAGGAGCCCCCCCACTGCCCCCCACCGCCTGGGCTTGCAAAATAACGAAGAAATGAAATTAGGGAAGGTGCTTCAAGGCTAACCAATAATTTCATGTCAGCGTATTGGATGGAGGGAGAATCGTAGGGCTGGGCATACAGTGCGCGAATTCATTGGTTTTCTGCTGTACAAAACACCTTCCCATGCCTCTCTTTCTCCCTCCTGCGTCTCTGTCTGTCTCTCGCTGTCTCTCTCCTCTCCTCCAAAGCAGTCTCTTTAAATCTCTGTTTTCACCCACCCCTCGAATTACACCTTTTGAACTCAAACTCCTGGGTGTTACTACTGTAACACCTACCTTTTCTTTCTTTCTCTTCTGAGTGCAAAACCAGTTCTACTAGCAGAAATTGCATTTTGTTTATGGTCATGAGCAAAACCGCCCGGCACTGAAAGACAGGCAGTAGATGGATGTTTCCACACCTGTAACCCTTCAATCATGCCACTGTCATCACCGCTCCCGGGACACGTGTGTGCCATTTTCCCCTTCGTTAATTCTCCAGGCATTAAGCAGAAACAATGGACAAAACCCAAAACCCCTCACTCTAATCAACCGCCATCAAATGAATCAGCATCCTTTTCCTCTGACCTTCAAATCCATGCATAGATTAAAGAATTCACACTGACATAAGTGTTGGAAAAATGAAAAGATTTGGGGGTCCGGTGTGCACGTCAACCTCTAGATCGAAGGACGGATGTTGTGAGAGGGTGCTCGGAGCGCCAACGTGGGGCTGACATCGGAGGTCAAGGTCAAGGTGACGGGAGAGACAGCTGAGAATAGCGCATCGTGGGTTCGCCGCCAGGAGAGAAATAAAAGTGGTGTGGACTGACCGACGCACCATGCCCCAGGCACTCGGTCCTGCCACATCTGTCCCTCCCTCCAACCCCGTCATGGAGGCTGCAGCGGGTGGCTCAGGTTTTGCCAGTGAGGGAGGTGAGAGTGTCGAATCTGAAACACATGATTAAACACGCCAGCTCTCGAAGGTGAAGGCATCTGCGCGGGGTCACTCAGCCTGTGTAGGAGCCACCAGGAGCCGGAGCCAAGGACTGCAAGTTTCAGCCTTTATGCCACGTGTGCGGAGCTGGGACCCTCCCCGAGCCAGTGGGAGGGAGTCGGCAGGCAAACTGTCATGAACATACTCACGCTGGGGGCAGTGAGAAAGGTCCCGCTGGTGCTGCACTGTCTGCCGACCCTCCAGCGACGGCGGGTCCCCGCTGCCCAGTCCCTGCCCTCCCAAGAAGGCAGAGAAGCGATACGGCGGCGTGGCAGCCAAGCAGGGAGGCAGGGACTAAAAGGCAAAGAGGGGGTCTCGGCAAACCGGAGCTTCAGCGGAGGGGCTGCCAGCTGCAGGAGGAAAACGTGCCGGTGGCCAAGCCGCCCTTCCCTCGTGGTCACACCCCGAGGCACTGATCCACGAGGGTGCCTCCCTCCTCCCCGAAGCCGACACACGCGGACAAAGGAATGACCTGACCCCGACCGGGAAGGGCACGGGCAGAGGCCAGATTTGGGATGAGGACTTGAGCCCACCAGACGCTCCATCCATTGTCTTTGAGGGAGGGGGCGACAGCCTCTGATCTGTATCCTCGAATCGCCTTCTCCAATCTTTCTCCCCTGTAGAATATGAGAACTGGAAATTGCTACTTACGCTAACCATAAATAGGTACAGCTGGCTAACTAATAGCTGCCTACAGACAGAGACCCAGTACCAGACAGAAACCATGTGTATAGTCATATATAACGCTCACCGTCCCTTTGAAATATTAAAGCAAAATATGTCTTACTCCCTTAGTTCATGAAGCCCTGCCCACTGCCCCCCGTCGGCCGGTGGACTTCAGAACAGGGCATTTGCCTCTAGAACAAAGAACTCGTAGCTCAGTTTGGGGTTGCAGAGGGGACACATTTCACGTCTTTATAGAGATAGGCTAGCTTTGCGTGTTGGGCATGGCCAACGAAGGAAAAGACTTTCAAAGTTCAAAAAGTGTTCCTCGATCCATCAAGAGCAAAACTCGGAAGGATGAGCTGGGGATTTTGCCATAAGCAGCCCCGTGGAGAAAGTGCAAAGTTAAAATGCAAGGAGTGCCCTCGCAGGCTCCAAGGGGAAGGAGGGAGGCTCCCGACGGCTGGCCAGAGTCTCAGGCGGAGAGAACCGCCGCCGCATGCCGGGGAGGCCCGTGTGGACCGCGCACGAAAACGCGTGCCGAGGACGATGCCACAGGCGTCTCCCCAACATCGCCACGCCCTGGCTTCCCACACGCCCGGCGCTTTCCTCAGGTGAGACTCGCTCCTTCCTGCCTGGCCGAGAGCGAAGATGGGGGTGGACAAGCTTGTCTTCCAGACGGAGACGCAAGTGATTCCGTCTTGGGGGACGGCAGCGTGGCGTGACCCACACACGGAGCAAGTGCACATCGTCGCTGCGGTGCACAGCCAGCCAAGGTGGGGGCCTGGGGCAGCCGGGAGGACGGATCTCATCGCAAGGACTGAGCCCGGGTTTTGCCCACTGCAGGGCAGGAAGCAACGGGGAGACCCGGGAATAGACCCCTCATGCCCCGGGCCACTTGCGCACCTCCTAGAAGCGGCAGTGAGCCCCCCTGCATCCAGACACCGTTCTGACATGAGGATGACAGAGTCAAGGACACTTCCAAAGGGCGTGGAGTTTGGATTCGGAACTTGAGCTAAAATATAAAAGTGGACCAGGCTACGTTGCCCTGAGAGGCACAGGGAAGTTGGTGTTTCTTCAGCTCCCCCGGCCCCACTGGACACGGGAGGTTAAATGCAAAGGCCGGGCCACAAAGAGAGTAACGAAAGCCACTCCCCCCACCAGCCCGAGCCCCCGACACGGGCTGTGAAACTGCGTGCCTTGTTTTGTTCTTGGCCCCCGAGCCTGGCTATCGCGACGAGGTTTTCTTTAACTTTCGGTGGTGATCTGGGGAATTTGTCCAACGAACTGGGTCCTGAGCCCCAGAGAGGCGTGGAGGCAGAGGCCGGACGCGGGCGAGGAACAAGGCTGACGGGGCTCTGCCTGCTGCTCGCTCTGGACCTCAGGCGGCCCCACGAGCTGAGCCGCTGCCAGGCGGGCGCCCACACTTCGCACTCCCACCCTTCAGTCCGCTTTGTAGACGTCCGGTGGTTCGCGGGCTGCTTACGGCTGTGCGCGAAGGAGCTCAGAGGGGCAACGAGAGGCCCGCTCTCCCCAAGGGCTACCGGGCTGTGCTCCCAGGGCTGGCCCCCCGTGACATCCTACGCGGGCTGTCAGCCGTGCAGCTGCCCACATCATACACAAAAATGTCGATCACCCCCCGTCCGTTCAGAGGACCCCGAGGAAGGATCCTTGTTAATGGTATGCGGGAATGATTATCAACAGACAGATGATACGTTGGGGAAGAAATGGACACGAGTGTTTGCTGGGGCAAGACTACACTGGTTTCCGGATGCTTTGCCTGGGTGTGTGTCTCTTCCCTCCGCCTCCTTGGCGATGCGTGGCTGGAACCGGACAGCAGAGAGCCCTTTGGAGCATATGAGAGCACAGCAGCATAGAAAAAGAACGTGATCCGGCCCCGTGCTGTGCCTTCCAAACTCTGCGTGGGCAACTTCGGGATGATCGTAGACATTGCCCGATGTGATACCAGTAACCCGTGGCACTTAGAAAATACCCACATGGGGGTTGAGCCCCTGGAACCCAGAAATCCTGTGGTCGATGTCCAAGGTCCTTGCCAATGACAGGGTTTATAGTGAGGGAGCAACACAGCCCTGCCTCTGTGTCAGTCTCTTACGTGCAATAAGCTCTGGAAACATCCGGAGTCTGGCGACGGGTTGTCTCCAGCTGTGCTCACGCAAGTGCGGGCCGGCAAGGACAAAGGGCTCTACTCAAACTCCTTGGTTCCTTTCAGACACACGCCTTCCCCATCAGTGGAATAATTACCACACAGAACAGGCAGGCGCGGCCAGTGAGTTGAAGGATTGGGCTCCTCCCTGACTTTACTGCTTTTTCGATGTCGGGATTAAATCGACCTGCTGTTTTTCCCATTTGCAAGGTGGGCCTGAACCTTCCCGTAGCCCCCTTCTGAGACACCGGAGAAGCTGGGACATAAAAACCCGTCCTCATTAGAAGGCACGTTGAAGGGCGAGTGAGTAAGAAGGGAAAAAAAAAAATAGCCAAGCTCATTAGTATGAAAAAGAGCTCAATTATTTCATTAAAATTAGGTTACTGAGTTTAACGATTTGACTCATATTTATTCCAATTAATTTCAATTAGGAAAAACAAGTGTAAATGTGTGTGGAGACATCCAGTTACCAGGCAGCTTGTCGGAGATCGTTAGGCGCGATGTCCGTGCGTAACTCTTCACTCAACTAGTACCCGGTGACTGGGGCTTCTCCGCAGCCCCTTCTATTGGGAAGGAGTCACGGTGTGATGATCCCCAAATGAAATCCCCATTAAGGATTCTAATGAATCTTGACAGGCATCGGACTTTTTTTTTTTTTCGTTTTTTTGTTAAGAAAATTCATAATGCATACGAATGACAGAAACCCACCGAGCTGTCTTCTTCCCATCTCTCTCATCTGGTCTTGGTGTGCCGGTCACAAAATGAGGGCGGGAGGTGGTCCGTGTGTTGGACGCAGGCATTGGGGATGGCTACTCTAGGCCGACGCTCAGTGGGACCGCCCAGCCCTGGTCCATTTATCTGGGAACTGGCGAGCTGTCAGGCATGAGGCAAAGAGGAGAAGTATGGTAGTTGTGGTGGGCAGGTAGCCTTTGCTTCTCCCGAGGGTCCCAGACCTGCACACCAAGGAAAGTCACCCAAAAGGAATCCAGACGTGTGAACCCCGGAAGACCTTATCAAGACGTGACCCTCAGAGGCCGTCAGCCCGGGCGTGACGTCAGGAACCAGTAAGCGGGTCTGGGCCGCAGGTGTGTGAGGGAGAGAAGCATCTCGTGAGCGAGAGACAGGGCTCCTCCCGGAATGTATTGTACAGGAGGGGAGTGATGGAATAATGGCATCTTTCAGGAAAAACATCTTTGGGAAAGCAATGAAATTTTAAAAATGTTTTATGTGCATCTCCACAGGCGCCGGCAGAAGTCAGGCCGGCTTGGGTGTGGTCAGTAGGGTCATAATACGGGTGTCAGAATTTATAGTTTTAATTTGAACCCGTCACCTAAAATGTCGTACCGCGTGCTTGACGGGGATATTGTTACGTCACAGAATGACCTGCTTATGATTTTGTTATGAAAGACCTTGTAAAAAAAAAAAACGGGGGCCGTTATGGGTCCCGGGTCAGAGAAAAAGACGCGCTACACTGAGTGATACCTGGACACGGCAAGTGTTACACCCGCATCCGTGCTAAGTTTACAACACGAATGAGGAGTAGATGTTGCTACTCCCACTTTGTAGGAAAGGGGACTGCAGCTCGGAGCGATGGCAGGGAACCCCCGTCATCTCTGCCCCGCCCTTGTGTCCAGAACCCCCAGGTTCTCCCACGTCTGCCACCCTGAAGACAAGACCCGCAAGCAGAGACTTCGTTACTCTCTGGTGCCCCGCCGACTGCATGTAAATGGGGGCTTGGGAAGGTTGGGGGGATAACATCCGGAATGGATAGGGCCCCCAGTCAGGAATGTACACAAGTCTCCCACCCACGTGTTACCAAGCAAGCTTTCCCACGGGACGGCAGCTGGGCCGCGCCCATTTAGAACGAGGGCCAGGTGTTTCCAGGGCCCTCCGACGTGGACTGAGTTGTTAGCGGTTTCGTAAAGCACTCGCTCCGGAGGTGTGCTCTGATGCCGTCCATTTCCATCTGAACTCGTCTTTGTCCCGCTCTTGTCTGGATTTGATTTGTAATTGCTGGTGGCGGCATGGGTTTCTGGGAGCTGCTCAAGGGGTCTTTCCGTAGAACGGAACGAGAGCATTCCTTCGATCTGTCGTTCCTGCTAACCCTTGTTACTGCGAAAACTAGGACAGCGGCCTTCTGCAGCAGCCGCGGGTGGCTCACTCGCTGTTTCTTTTCTTGATCACGTGATGAGATGGCACCTATTTCTTTATCGCGATTGGCCGAAGATCCTTGCAGTGTCTAATATTTCAAAGTACCGTGTAATACATGATGAGAAACACAGAATACTTAGAGGGGCATTGAATCTAGTTCGCCAGATCGACACACACAACCCTGCAAGTCACGGATAAACGACACACAAATGGATACAATTTCAGCTCAACGAGTCAAAGCTGCCAGCGAATGAGTTAAACTCATTAAAAACACAACTGCCAAAAGTGGCGGAGGCTGTGAAGGCCCAATTTTGGCGAATAAGGAGGAACCTGCCCATCAGGGTGTAACTTGTGCCCCGGTGACGTTTCGCTGTGGAGCGGATGGGGGGACAGAACAGCAGTTGTGGCTTAAGTCGGTCTTAGTCTCTGTGCTCGCTTCAAGAATCGTCATCATTCAAGGACGCGACTTGGTCAATCCTGGCTCTGCCGTTTTCAAGGCGTGGACCTCAGACACGTGGCCGTATCGGGGAGGTTTCGCCAGCTCTCCGGGAAAATATCCATCTTCGTGATGACACCGAATGTCTCTTCCCGTTTTCATCCTTTAAAAGCCACAGCGGGTCTGACGGCCGGCCCCTCGGCGCTGAGCGAGGTGGTGGAATGAGCAGCACCGACGTTCACGCCTGGAGGAAGAGCACTCCGGCTCCCCTGAAGAGGGCGGTGGAGGGGGCCGTGAAAATCAATTTTCCTGAGTACCTCTTGAGTCAGTCTCTTTGAATAATCTGCGTCACGAAGCGGACGGGCACACGCAGGCCTCGCACCGTGAATTTTGACGGTTGTCAGCAGGAGAAACAAGTGTCCCGTTGTCTGGGGAGTGAAGTGAAAGAGTAGCTACCATTTGAACCTGCAACACTGTCGGGCCACCTGTGGTCATTCCGGGTGCAGTCTTGGGGAGACACCGTTTCAGAAACAAACGGAGTGCGCCCCGTCAACGGACGGTATTTGTTATCAAGGACAAAAAATGTCGAGATTTCAGGAAAAAAAAATTAGAAGTTTAAAACACTATTTTTCCCGTACTTCCCGTTTTATTTCATTATAGCTTTCGAAAGTAGGGATCTGTTAACAACCCAAACTGAGAGAACACATGACTGGCCCGAGGTGGGAGGTTTGCAAGTGCCAGGGCTGCGATTTGAACTGAGACCACCTGTCTTCAAAACTTGCACCGTTCGGTCTCCACCTCATGTCTGCACCAGCGCACCACCTCCTCCTGCACCCTCGGCCTGCGACTCGCTGCCCTAAAAACAGCAACCCAAAGTCAAGGGCAGCACTGAGAATATAGTCGATAACACTGTAATGGCTGTGTAACGATGCCAGGTGGGGAACAGCTTTGTCGGGGGTCCACTTTGCAAAGTAGACCAGCGTCTAATGACCCTGTAGAACGGACGTCTGCCACCACGACCTTGACGGCTTCCCAGCAGTTAAATTCTTCCTCAATAAGGTCTGCGGTGCTGCTCTCAGTCGATGTGCTTTGAATCCCGGTTAACGACGTGTCCGAATCTCTGGAAGTCCCATGGGACTCTGCAAACTGGTCTTTTGCCAAAGGGCCGACACATATTGTTGCAAAGTCACGCATGCGCATAAGGTGCACGTTAAGGGCACGATAAAACAATGATTTGAATGTTACAGAGAACAAAAGCATTTTTGACATGGGTTCAGATTATACTTTCTAATTGCCCGGTAAGAATGTATCAGTGTTGAGTTTTGGTGTACTATTTAAAAATCCACAGTCATTTAAATATCTTGTTTTTTGCCAGCGACGTGTCTGCCGGTGGGCCAGATTTTCTTGGTACACAAAACAATACTTTGTTACAGACGAATTGCGCTAGCGGCTCTGAAAACCTAGCTGTCTATTATTACAACCAGACATCAAAAAGATGTGGAAAAAGGTCAACTGGTGTGTTATATTTTCCTCTTACGCTTTGGGAACTAAAAATGTTTTTTAAGTTAATGTCAAATCGCTTTATAATTTCACTTTCATATGAATATGCAAACAGTTTTAAACGTCTCCATTTTAATTTCTACTTTGGTAAACATCGATAGACATGATTCGTGTGAGTTCCCTGCCTCCCTCATTTTTAAAACCAGAAAGGAGTGCTGAGACCAAGCCATTTGGGAACCCTTATTGTAGAAGCGTCCTGTTTTCGGCACGGAACTAAATGCCACAGTGTGCTGTCCTTGGCTCAGAAATGGGCGGCTGGTGTCGTCCATTGATGATCTCCAGACTAGCAACTTGAGTCCTGAGAAAAAGCCTTTATAAATAAAGACTTCTATTTATCCTCTCTCCATCTACCAAATCACATTCCTCACGCAGGCAGCCCCCCGTGTCACTTCCCGATAACGATCGCCCCAAACTCTACCGTCACCCGCTCGTGGTCTCTCTTCCCGGTGCCCACGTGCTTCCTGTATGATTTCATGGGGTCAAGGACGCATGTTTCTATACGGACAGACACCCTCTCAGACACCCGTCACCCACACCCTCGGGCCAGTGCTTCCCCTCCTGGGTGGGCAGACTCAGTAATTCGACTCTAACCCAGAAGATACACATAGGCGGTGACACGCGACTCCCCTCATTAGCTCACAAAACACTGTCACGTCATCTGGTGCTTGGCTGTCTCGCCTTCTCAGCTCACACATGTCGCAGCTGCATGTGCACAGACTAGATTCCAAGGAAGGAAGAGAGAAAGAGAGAAAGGGGGTGGGAGGTAGGAAAGGGGGAAGGGATGGAGGGGGGAAAGTAAAATGAGAGAGGTCCCCGTCAAAGGCCCGGGAAGGAGCTGAATTTCTCAACAGTCACATCGGCGGAGAGGCAAGTCCATCCTCGGTCAAGCCTTGCAGGGAGCCCGCAGCCCTGCTGACACAGACGGCGCCTGTGTGCGGGGCCAGAACCCAAAGACCCCATTAACCTGCGCCCGCACTCCTGACCCACAGCAGCTCACATGTGTGTCCCCTGAACCCCATACGTTTGCGGCTTCACGTCATGCGGCAACACACTGCTAATACCACGTGCGCGTGTGGTATTTCTGGTTCTGTGTCAGTCCGAGTGCACCTGGATTGGAGTCCCATTTAAGAAGCTTTACCTGTCATGCTGTGCGTGAATGGACACCTTCCAGTTCCCAACGATCGGAAGGTCTCAGGGCCTCAGACGTAATGAGCATTGACGAAAGCTTCACCACATTATCACAGAATGCATCGGATTTCTTTGACAAATGCTAGATTGTGCACATGGCTACCAGGGGGATCCAGGACATTTTCTGGGCTCATGGAACTTCTCGTTGCTGGTGGGAGTCAGGTGGGTAAGAGCCTATCATAAAATGCTGTGTAAGTCACCCAGCGACTCGGAGGACATTCACGGGCAGAATGTTGGGATCATCCCTTGAAAGAAACAAACTAAGCGGAAATCACTTTATACAGCTTGCGTTTTGAAAAAAGACGGCGCTTTTGTGGTAAGCGGATCCACCCTGGAAGACGTCCCCCCTCTAAACCCTGGAACTTGTAAGCGTCTTAAGTTACACGATTATCCCTGCAGATGGAATTAAGGCCACGGACCTGGAGATACGGAGATGACGCTGAGTT
>PVJD01019792.1:0-10884 GCA_004026545.1 Mormoops blainvillei
CCCTGCAGCAGGCAGCCTCTGATATATTTTACTCCAGTTTCAACCTATTAATCAGAGGAGTTGGAAGAGCAATAATTTAAATGCTGCAATAATCAATTCCATACACATTAATAGAAGCTACAGTCAAACATTGCCACACTGCACTGGAATCTTGACAGGAGCCCTAGGACCATGCCTAATTTGCATTAAATTTACATAAAATCGTAAATCAAGAATACATGAACACAACCCTAATATTTGTTAGTGCTTAGATCTTGTTAGATGGATTGAAACTGCTTGTGGTTTGAATTCACTTGCAATAAAATTGTGCAGCTGATCAGTTTTGTTCTCATTCCGCAATTACGGAATCCAAGGGAGCTATAGTTTGGGGGCATGTGTATGCACCATTTAGGGTTTTCATCCTGTAAAACCATGACTCAGATGTGTCCTTGGAAACCCCAGTCTAGAAGCACATTGTCCCCAATGACTTTGCAGATCCTTGTCACTGGATTTGCTCACAAATAACTTGCCATTAGATGGAGCCACAAGCTACACAGAAAGCTGGTCAGTCAGCTGAGAGGATGTCAAGGCCTCTAATAATTTTTATTCTTCCAAACAAGATTTACTATCACAAAAACAGATAATTAGTGACATTCTTTAGGCTGAGGCCAGGTTAAAAATCAAACCTTCAGCAAAGTCTCCAGAATTCAACAGTGTGATAGAGTGGACTTGACATGGTTTTAAGCATTTTATGTGTCCTTGTGCTCCTGTTTCTACTTACTTTAACAGTTGTGTTTTCACACTCAGGGCTAGGAGAAAACATTCTCACTAAGGGTACTGACTCACAGTGGCAAAACTCAACTCTATTCTCCTTCATCCTCTCCAAAAAGAAAAAAAAAATTGAGTCTGTTCTTTTGGAGAGAAAATAGATACTTATATGCCATGATGTATTTAAAAGTCTTTTTATTTCCAGAAAGGATTCTGCAAGCATTTTCTACATCAAGATTATTCAATGCCTCCTACTTCTCCTTTCCCACCCACCTATCCCATCCTTTTCTTACCTTGCACGATCAAGTAAACTTGGGAAGTCTTGGGCTCATGCTGTGTCTGAACAGAGCAAGTATAGGAACCCTCATCATAGACATCCACCTTCTGGATACGAAGGCTGTATTCCAGAGAATGGCGTTTCTCCAGCTCCACCCGGGGGTCCAGAGACCACTTGTCATCCCCAGCAAAAATGATTCCAGAACGGTTCAACCAGGCCACCTTCGAGTTCTTATCTTCTACAACGCACCTGTCGGAGAAGAATAACAACATTAGAATGTTAGCCATAGCTGCACCTGCAGCCGTTCTCCACATGATTAGACTCAACAAGACCAGTCAAAAAAAAAATTTTATGTAGGATGAAGCACTGACATGATCTTTCTTAGGGTCTTAAATATCATCACTACTTCTCCTTTAGGGCCTAATGACCATTACGTGGATAGATGTCACAATATTAGCCTCAATTCAGCAATAAACAACCTGAGTATGAGTAACGCAGGCAAATAACATTAAATGGGTCTTGATTTCTCACTAGATTATCTTCTTGTCTAGGAAAAGGTCATTCACACAGAACTCCATCTGTTTAGATAACTTTGAGAATTAGGTGACTGATAATGTGGCACATTTATTCAGTTTTGAATTATACTTATTCTTTTATAAATATTTCCTAAAGTGTTGTGTGATGGTATATTCAAGTACTGCCCCATTGCTGTAGGAATTAGACTAGATTTCAGAGTTTGCATCGGATCTGTATGAGCTGGAATGCCCACTCCTGGGAGATGGGTGTGAGCAGGTCCAAGTGTGTGGATAGGTGTTGCGTCAAGGTAATCAAAGCCGGCGTCATCTCGCCTAAGTGTGGCTCCAGCTGCCGAGGGCAGCAGGTTGTCCGCTGGCACGACAGCATGCTACCAGTAGTTTGGGCCACACTGGAATGAATTAAATCTTTTATGGGAGATGAAAACACCAATTTTGTAGTTTCTATTCCAAGGAAGATAAAGGAGACTATTTATTTTAGAAACCTAAAAGAGTTTCTCCCTGAATCTTGAAAGAAAGGGGCAAAGTGCATAGATTAGTGAAGGGGTAAATGCTTCATGGCGCGTTCAGTTTTCTTCAATTCTATCAAGAATCTGAATATTTAAAAATCAAGCAAAAAAATTCTCCTTATCACCTCGGCAAGATTAATGTATGCCCCACAGAACGCTGTCCCAGACCCTGTGCACAGCTGCAGAGCCAGCTGCTCAGCACTCTGGGGCACAAGAGATGGACAGAAGGAGCCTCGAATATGACAGCAAAACAATTAAAACACCATGTTTCCCTGTATTTTCCTAGCCAACTCAAACCGAGGTTTCCTCTCAGGTCAAAACAGCCAGGCATAGAGATTCCACGCCCGTGCGCAGACAGGAAATCGATGTCCTATCCACAGGCTGCCCACCATAGGGACACAGAGGCCAATTTGTTTCTTTCATAATAAGGAGAAAAACAGAGTCTTTAAAAATCCCTATGGTACAAAAGACCTACCTACCCCATTAATTTTTGTTGAATTATGTATTTTATTTAGCATGATTATTTTATTGAATTAGTTGGATACCTTGGTATGCAGGTCTTTCTTTTCTTCCCAGTCTAATTATTTTCCGAAACCCGGGCAAGTTAAGGTATCATTTAGTATCTCCATTGCTCAATATGTGTTTCTCTGCCATGCAGATATTAGTGGGATTCATTAAATGTGTTTGATAATTTAAAAATTCTCCATAAGAGAATGCAAAGCTAACTTCATGGCTACTTACTGCTTCTTTCCAGGCTCAGTATTACTTGTCCTGTTCTTTCTTTTATGGCATCATTTCTCTGTCCTTGGTGATGTTTGTGGCACTTCTCTAATTAAAATCATTGATGAATTAATTAATAGGCTGTTTTCTGTCTTCTAGATCATAAACGAAGTTGTTCGTGTAGATTTATTGTGTTTTTCCTTTCTACTGAGAAGAATGGGAATGTCCCTCTATAAATGCATTTTAACTCTTCCATCACATTTCTCCTTGCACTTCTGCCATCTCCACAGCTCAACACAGCAGCAGGAAGATACCACAGAAATGTGCTTTGAATGCGGTTTAGCCTGGAATAGGGTCCTAATATGTTCATTTTTGGGGAAAAAAATGCACAAAAATGGTCCGCCAATCAAGTAAAAACCAGTATTTTGTCTAATTCATTAAGGAATATCACAAAACTAATCTGGTGTAAAACAGTAAATGCCTAGTAAGTACCTATCATGTGAACGAGCAGTGCTACAGTATAGACACAAGACATATGGTTAGCTACAAGGTGGGGCAAAAATAGGTTTACAATTGTAAGTAACAGTTGTAAGTATGCAAAAAAGAGTTTATTCTTGTATTATTATTTATTAATTATTGGATTATTTTCCATATGAACAATTGTAAACCTACTTTTGCCCACCTGGTATATTCCACCCCACCCCGACCCCAACCCCAAGCTCTATAGCATCCGCAAATGATTTGAGCAAATTTCCTTATCAGCACAAAGGAGAGCTTCTAAGTCAGGTCTTTATGGTCCTTTTGATATTTTAGCTATTTATGTTCATGAAAAGTTAACATGACCACACAGATCGTTATACCAAATTGTTCTCTAGGTTTCATGGTGAAGGTCACACTCTGAGTTCTAGGAAGACCCCTATGATTCAATTGTACTAGCTCTTCAGGATGAAAGCATTTGTATTCCACTTTCCCACCCTTTCTGTCTCCTGGGGCACTCTAGCTTTTGAGACTGTAAAACAGGAGAGGCATCTTCTCTCAGAATGACTCAAATCATGGCTGTTAAATGAAAAAAAAAATAGGCAGAAATAGGAAAAGAACTAAATCTAAGTGGAGATTAATAAGGCATTGTTTTGAACTTGTTCCCTTATTTCTTCTGAGTTCCTCAGTAAGTAAATAATAGGTAATGAGATTGTCTCTCAGGGCTATCGTTAGAAAGGGCTCTGTGGCTTAGTTTGCCTTTATCGTAGAAGGTCAAGACCTCTTATGGTCTAATGTCTTAAAATTAAGACATTAATAAGACTCTCTGCCATGCATCTTACTCTTTATTCAGATTGCAATCTCATTCTTCATTGTTCTTGCTTTCCTTTAACCTACAGAACATTTTACAACCTTTTCCTTCGGCAAGTTCCTACATAAACTCCATCTCAGATGTGCCTGCCTTGCAAAGGGTTCTCCAATTTCTCTAGTTGTTTCCCTCCTCGTGCTAGCATTTTACTTCTTTGTTTTTCTGCCTCTTGTCATTATTTAAGAGTAAAGTACAGCCATATCGTCTCAACATTTACATCATTATTGTCTCACAAAGAGCCTGACACATAAAAACAATAATTGTTTAATACGTGAATGAACATACCAACATCTTCTCCTCAGGTTTCACATTCTTAGAGATGTCTCTCTTCTAATACAATATTGAAGGTGGAAGAATCTTACTATTCCTAGTGGTTTCATACTGAGGACTAACCACCTTCAGTGCATAACCTAATCTCTATGAGTCTACAGAGGGCTGATGACTAAGTCATAACCAAGTTTCTCACTATTCATCTCTACTAAAATAAGTTAATTTGATTTCATTGAACTTTAAAAATTTTTCTTTCCCCAATATACTTAATTCTGAAATTAGCAGCTCTTCTTTTCCTCCAAGATACTAATTTCCTCATTCTCACCCTCACTGATGTGGCTCAGAGGGTTTCGCATAGACTTGCCAACTGAAAGGTCTCTGGTTTGATTCCCGGTCAGGGCACATGCCTGGGATGCTGGCCAGGTCCCCAGCTGGGGGTGTGTGAGAGGCAACTGATCAATATCTCTCTCACACATCATTGTTTTTATCCCTCTCTTTCTCCCTCCCTTTCCCTTTCCCTAAAAATAAATATATTAAAAAAAAAAGATACTAATTTCCTGGTTCCGAATGACAGTATCCAAATAAGCAATCAGGACCAAGCAAAAGTTCCCCAAAATACGGAATGAGAGAAGAATAAGCATGAACAAAATATTTTTAATGACTTATAGCTGAGCTTATATCAGTCAAATGGATAATAAAATAGTATTGCTTCTTATGTCATGCTCTTTCTTTTTCTCTAAGGATAGATTTCCTAAAGTTCCTATTATGTGACTTCAGTCACAGTATTCTCCAAAAGAACTTTGCTAAAGGATGAACCATAGTTCATCAATGTATTATTAACAAAAGAGCTGACAGGTGTAAAATGGAATCACTTGTGGTAAACCCATGTCACCTAGCCCAGAATTAATACCTAACCTAATTGCGGTTACAGTCTCTCCCAGGAATGTAATCTTAAACCAGTCAATCTGAAATCTCCTGGTGTGCCATAGTAATGTGATCTACCTGATAGACCCTTTCACCCCCCCATCCCCCCAAAAGATGGGGTAATTTACTTTATCTTTGTCCCTGCTCTTCTTGGCCTATAAAAACCTTATATTTTGTAATGTTTCTTGACTTCTTACTGGAAGGGATGCTGCTCAACTCATGAATCCTTGAATAAAAACCAATTTGATCTTTCGATTTACTCAGTGAATTTTGTTTCTTAATGGTATGTTCTTATATTCACTTACAGATTTCTCCTAATCATCAGTTCTTAGCATCAACAAAATGGCAGGAGGAAAATCAAGCAAGATCAAAAGATACATATTCAAATGCAAAACAGCTTAGCCTGTTAGCCCCTAGGGACAAATAAGTGGAGAACCTTCTCCATTGTGTAGTAAAGTGTGTTTCTGGGAGGCTGATGTTAGATGCAAATCTGCCCCAGGCAATGTTAAAAAAATTAACAACCCAACAACAAAAGCAAATGAGGCCTGTGTATTTTGTTCTTCCATATACCTCACTCAGTCTTTGTCCCTCCTGTCAGAAATCTAATATTATTTTACAAGGAAGATTAAAACAGATTAACAATCTTATATCAGCTATTAACTCCTTCTATGACATTGCTTTCGCTAAAATCACTTTTAAATAGCACAGAATGTCAGATACAGGGTTGCACAGATTGTAGAAAATAATATTTGTTACAGTGTGATCCTTTGCAGACCATCCACAAGTGAACTACTGCAAATTTCTCTACAACAGGAAAATACAGGTAACTCCTTCTCAGTCTACAACACTAAGCCTGCTCACCCTACCTCTCCAGGGGAAGGTGCCCAGTATGAGATCAGACCAAAATTTCCCCCAAACACCTTATAGCTATCCATTCCTTTTCAATGTCAGATAAAAAGCTAATAATAATATATGACAGGTCAGAGTCATTCTTCACTTAACAAATGCACTTTTACTCCCATCCGCGGCAGGCACAGCCATAGTGGAGGCATGGAATTAGAAGGGCTGTTTGTTACCTGGTGTCCCAGGTGCTTGCTTCCATAGCAGACTCCAGTGTTAGAAACAGGGTGGGAAATGTGCTTGAGTATCAGCAGGCGCAAACTGAGAAGAGCCAACTATTCTCTACAAGTCTTTTGAAAGTTTGACTGGGGTATGAAATAGTTGCCACATTTAAGACATTTAGGCTTTTGGCTAGGGAAGAAGTAGTTTTCAGTTTGCCCAGGAAAAATTTTTTGCCACAGCTGGTGATACACAGTACGAGGATAAAGGAACACGTATCGCCAGCATTCAATCCTTTGAGACTGTTCCAACCATGGTGGAAGCATAATGCAACAGAGCGAACTGCCACGGAGACCTCCAAGCTTCCTGTGCAGTCTATTACTGCCAGGCGCATCCCCGTGACGAGAAACAGTTCTGGACAGACGGTAGGACAGTTGGTTGTGGCCTGCTGCATAGCCGAGAAGGTATGCCATTGGGAAATGGTAGCACAGGTAGTAAATGTCTTCCTTTGATCAATTAGAAGTTTTATTTCCTCCGATTGGTGCCTAACAGAAGGCAATTCGTGATACGGGTTCATGAATCTGTACTGTGACAGGAGTTCATTCTTCATTTTCATCAATGAGATTAGTGTGTTCAAAGAGTTTATTTAGAGTCACTTAATAAATGATTTCAAAATATTCTTACTTTGAGGCTTAGACCTAAAATACTTTATGTAAAAGTAGGTTTTCGCAAAGTCATACAGTTTATGATCTAAGTAGCCTGTTCTTTTTATTTTCCTTCCTTTTCTTTCTTTTAACGCTTATTTTTAGGACAGGTCATGAAAAATTTGCTTAGTATATTATTTGCAAAGATTTGCAGGGCTGTTTCTTTTCTATTTCATTAATTCTGCTAATTTATAAATTAATTGGGTAATGGCATTCACTCCCTTTTCACTCACTACTCTCCTGATAAGGGTTTTCTGTGAGCTTGAGGTTGCTGTAATGGATGTTGGTGCAAAATCAAGAGGACTCTAGCAACATGTTGGCAGCATTTGAAAACCACTCTGCTTCTGCTAACCAGCACTAAATTTTCAGAGGCAAAGTTAGGGAGACGAATAGAAGGGTTTAGATAACATAAGACAGCTTCTCCTCCAGTATGTGAAAGATAATTACTCAGTGGGATTTACCTGGACAGAAGCCATGTTCTGTGATAACGCCTGCTTTCTTGCAGGGATAAGTCTTGCTAGCTGGGGAACAAAACAGAAAGTTGCATTCCAACCTGGAATGCTGAATGACAGAGAAATTGGTGTGCTACGGATGCTTTAACAAGGGAGTTCAAGGTCAGAGCTGGAGTACCCCTTAGAAATGTGGATCCTGGGAGACCACAGCTGATCAAAACTAATCACTCTTAGTGATAGAGAGTATGTAAATATGTGTACCTTAACAAAAGAGCTCAAATGTCTGATGAAGGGCAGGATGGGAGAGAAGAACAGAATTCAACCTCACTATGCTGTCTAAAAACAGCTGGTACATCTTTTCTTTAGACCCAAAGAAGGGAATTGGGATGGACAGTAAGCTTCCAGATGACTATGATAAGAAAAGTAATAAAAGATCTAGGAATTAGAATGGCTCGCAATCTAAAAAACAGTCATTCATTTAACAATTCAATGTTATAATCCCTACTCAACCCTTTAGTATTTTAATAGATGGATCTTGCTCTCTTACAGTTTTTAGAAACATTGTAACCAGCCTAGGAAGTTTGCAATTTCTAGACTGGATCTGGTGGGATCTGCAAGACAGGTCTGAGAAGTCCCAGGGATTGTCAATAATTAGAGAAGGAATGCAGGAAAGAGTTTGGTTTGAAAAGAGGACCATCAGGGAAGTTAACTTTGCCCTCTCCAGGGAATCTTCTTTCAAACACTTAGGCCAACCCACTCCACAATATCTTTGTCAATATTTATATTTCTCTTTCACTCCACACAAGGTCATTTTAATAAAAAAATTTACAACCTATTAGATTTACCCATCGTTGATTTAAGTAATTTTTTTTACCTTTTAATCATTTATTGCCTGAATAGCTGTCATGACTTTAGCTTTTGACCATTTAAATTTTAGTTTGTGTTATATTCATATCCCTGATGATTCTGAAATATTTTCCTAAGTACTAGCTAGTTTAAAGTTGTGAGATTCCGGTATTCAGGTGCTTTTTAAAAAATGTATCCAGGCAGATGAAGAAAACCAGAAATGGATCTACAACAAATAAACATGAGAGAGAGTGTGCGAGGAAAAGAGAAAGAAGGGGCCCAAACTCAGTGTCAGAGAATGCAAGAAACAGAGAAAGAGCGGAGAGAGAGAGGGACGCTGCAGAGTAACTATCACAGAATCAGACAAAGGAGCTTATACAAAAAGCCAAAGAAAATTCCAGAACAAATATTCAAAATGACTTGTTTTTAAGTAGGAGATATAAAAAAGAAAAATAAGAGTATTTGTGTTCAGACATGTAAAATCATGTTTCCTCTCTTCATCTCAAGTCCCACCACCTCCCACCTCCCCTCTAAAACAGTAAACTTGAAGGATCAGTAAGTGATGTAGGGTAGAGAAGTCTAGAAATTCAGAAATATTCTCCCTGTATGTTTTGTGATTCTCAAAGAACACCCATTCTGCACCAGAATTTCAGAAAAGATAGAAATAAAATAAATCAGAATATTAATAAAACTTAATTCTGGTGATTTATATTTAAAGTGATAGTCACACATATTTAATTAGAATAATCTGGAGCTTACAACTTATAAATTTATATACTTACACAAATGTAAATAACATCGAACTCTATTTTAAAAAATGATTGTATTAGACAAATAGTGCATGTTAATCATTGAATTATATAATTTCCCTCTTACCTATTTACTAAGTAGCTCTTGAAGGAGTTCCCATAAAATCGGGATCCTGGGACAACACACACTAATGCCTGTGTTACACCATGCATGGGGTTAGCACAATGGTTACTCATTCTGCTCAGTAAAGTTAAACTTTGGTGGGGGAGTCATTTCTCTAGGCCAGCCACTCTTAGGATTTGTAACTGATTGCTAGGGTGTCTCTAATGAACGCTGGACTGTGTCCCCAAGGTGCATGTGTTGCTATGTGGTGTGGAATTCCAAGGTTAGTATAGTGTAATGAGGAAAACTAGTCTCGGGAAGTTAAAATCTCAACTCCCTAACATATCAGCTATAATAATTTATGCAAATTATTTCACAGCTCTAAGTCTCAATCTCCTCATTGGATTGTTTTGGGACTTAATAAATCACTAAATATAAAGCCTTGAAAATAGTGTCTAGCATATGAGGGAGGATTAATAATTGTTGCAAATTATTGTTGATACTGTCATTGTTATTATTATTATTGCTATTATATTTACTAGTCACAAAGTGGAATGAGGAAGGAAGGGGTGTGAGACATTTGTTCCTGGAATCAACCAGGTCAATGAGTGTAAGATGCAAGGAGCAACGAGAGCTCAGGGATATTCACGCTGGGGAAAACACTGATTGAGGTATAACTTATGAGGCGACCTTCTCAATGGCAAAAAACCTAGTAGAAGACCACATTGAAAATGCTGAATTATATCTAAGTCCTACATTCCTGGAGAGCAAGAATGATTAACACCAACCCTTCCCCTATCTTTGCACCTCACCGCTGCCATTTTTGTATTCCAGGAAAAGGCCAAGTGCAATGGCCCCCAGTGCTCTCACAGAACATGAGGTAAGATGCATCCCTATTCTGCATAATCTCCAGGAGACTCTGAGGACTCTCCGCCCCTGCGAAACCCCAGTTCTCTTCCTTCTTCTTATTGCAATGATGTGAATGATATCATTTCCATAACAGTCTGGAGCCTTTTGTCTTGCACAAGTATCACAAAGTTCTCGGTGCTGAGTTTCCCTTTGGAAACATGGTCTGGGAGCAGTGCCCAGAGCAATCCTGGACAGTGCATGGGATGGCAGAAAGAAGTCAGAAAAGGAAGGTTTTATCTTTATTTGGGTGTGAACCTATGTGTTATATTAACCCTTATTTCACAAAATATGTGCATTCCAGAAACACACTTTTTTCTAGTGTCTTAGTGATTGCTATTAGAAAAACAGAGATCCCTGAATATAAAACTGTGAGGTATAATAAAAATCAAACACTTAAGAAAGCAGTTGTAGCACTTTTTATACTCACATATTTAAAAGAAATAGTAATTCTACTTTTATAAAACCCTAACCATAATAATCTCAGCATTTATAATTTTATCATTCCCACCATATTGGTCACACGATGAAAACAGAGAAAGGGAAACCCTTAGGTAGATTTTAGATTTCAATGGCCTGCCTACACTTTCGGTCACTCCTCTGTGCAGGTCATGAAGTCAGGAATTTGGCATCTTTGTCTATTCAGTTCAGTTATTAAGTCAGCAGGGTGCAGAGTCCCTACATTTTGTTATGTTTTTCTTTATTTCATGCTACTGGGTTAATAGCTGAGTATTGCCATT
>PVJD01019793.1:0-10886 GCA_004026545.1 Mormoops blainvillei
GTTTCCTTGTTACCTGGTCAGTCTCGTAGTGACACGATCGAATAGAGAAGGCACCACTGCGCTGCTTCCCACGGAAGATTTGAGACCAAGTGCGCTGCCCGCGTGTCCGGCGTCAGGGCTCGGACCGGAGCCCCAATACCAGGGACCCCTTCCTCGCCCGCCGCTCCGCCCCGCCCCGCCCACGGAGTGCGATGGCGGCCGCGGCGCTGAGGCGTTCGGCCGAGGTGAGTGCGCGTCCCTGGGACTCCACCCTCAGCCGACTGATCCCTGCAGCCCTCGTGCGGAGCGCCCGTCCCGTCCCGCAGCCCCGACCCCGGTGTCCGTGAATGTAGGTGCTGGTGGGTGACACCGTGTGACTGGGTGGGTGAGGGTCACGGGCTGAGAGGCTGCCATGTAACGACGCGCAGCTACCTGACCCGGAAGGACCCCCCCAAACCGAAGGTTGGCCTGACATCTGCTTTAAACCATCTGAAGCCGTATCACGTCGTGACTGGGAAGCAGAGAGGTGGCACCTTCATTCTGAGGGACCGGGGAGCTTGGGAAGGTCATGAACCCAGAGGGACACAGTCCGTGTCATGGTTTTGAAAGCCTTTTAGATCCTGCTGAGATAGAAAAGCAACTGCATTGGGGTGATGAGGGCAGAGAGGCACAGGAAGAGAGGCCCTTGTCATAGGTCACAGAGCTGTAAGCGGCCGCACTGAGGGGACACTTGGCCGGAGGTCCCTGTGCCCCAGGGCTGGGCTAAGATACAGCGAGACCTGCTTACCGGGAGCCGAAGGCTGGTTTTTGCTTCTTCCCAGAGGTTCTGAAGTTGAAAATCATTATACTCTTGAGAAGGAAGGGCGGGTGTCTCAGTCCATACCTGGTGATGACATTACTTTATAGTATCTATAAAGAATCTTTCCTTGTAATTTTTCAACTTTCCTATAAAGAGACCCTGTGGATACCGCAACCCTAAGTTCAGGTCCCAGGTACTCTGAAGGTGCTCCCTTTTTTGGTGTCAACATAAGAAACATTCAAAGTGTAGAGACTTTTATAAATGTGTTTTTGAGCCAAACTGAGCATGGTTTCCAGGAACCAAATCTAAACAGAGTGTGAAAATGCTTTGGAAAATGGCACTTTTACCACTTATTTTTATACATCAGATTAAAAAAGGAAGTACATAGGTTAGGAAGTTGAAATCCATTGATGATAGGCTATGGAGGTAGCAAAAACAAAGCAGGAAAATCCCTGATGTTAAATAAAAGTTAAAGATGAATCGACATAGAATTCTTTTACACTACTGAGTATAAGATAGTTAATATTTAATGAATTAACACAATAATAACACTGAGGGTCTCTCAGTGTTTTTTGGGTCTCTGTCCTCATGCAGTGTTTGTACCGTGAGGGGAAACAAAAAAAAAAAAAAAGGAAATTATCCTAATATTCCAAAGGTTGTTAACAAAGGGGCAAATATACAAAGATAGGCTCAGTTAAGGAAAATGACTTTCTTCCAGGAAGATAGAGGCCCAGGACATGAGTACTTCTCATGACTCACTTTCAGTTAGAAAGTTTTAATTTCAAATCATATGTAGGGGTATTTTCAGTCTCTCTCTTTGTAAGGCCATCTCAAAGGACTCCCCTGAGCTGTTCACGTTTAGTATGTCCACCCCCCCCCCCGCCCCCCCCCCCCCCCCCCCCCGCCACATTTCTTTTCTTTTTCTGTGGTCCACAGAGGCAGCCAGTGTAAGAAGTTAAGGCAGGTTATCCAGGAAGGGACAGTTACACTTAATAATGCTTGGAGAAGCCACATTGCTTAGAATGTCTCAGTGAGTGGAAACATCTTGTGAACAGCTACCACATGGGTCTGGAAATCTGTGGTAGGTGGAGGATAGAGTCATGCAAAAGTGGTGGCTCTTCTGTACATGAAGGTGAAGGGGGCAGAACCAAGGGAGTACACCTGAGGTGTGTAGCTGTGAAGCAGGTAGAGATCACACAGTGTGTGCACAGCTAGAGGAATGTGAGCTGATGACCCTGGGCTTTTTACATTTGGATTTAAGGGTGAGGCCTAAGGCCCTATACGGCTGTGTTTTAGAGGCGTGATCTGGGAGACTCAGTGGAATTGTTTACGGGAAGAATGGAGGCCCTGCAGGCATGGCCCTGAGTTTAGATGGCATTTCTCTGCCCCACTTCCTCTTATCCTGCCTGCCTTTGCTGAGGAAAATGTGAGAGATTAATGGGACTATGATGAGACAGCAGGCACAGCGCTGTGGCACAAGTGCTGGTGTCTTCTCCAAAGGCGGGGCGCTCCAAGGGTTTGTTCTTGGGGAAGAATAGGATACGGGGTCTCAGACAGATTGTTCCAGATTCACTTATATTAATCCTGACAGGTTTGTGTGACCTTAGAGGATGTCACTGTGTATTTGTCCAGCGCTGAATGGCTCCTCCTGGATGAGACTCAGAGACGCCTTGTACCTCAGTGTGATGCTGGAGAACTTTGCTCTTATATCATTACTGGGTAAGACACTGACTCCCCCACATACTCTCCTTTGGCTTGCCTGTGCTCCCCTTTCCCCCGGGCTGCAGTTTGCTTTTTCTATCCTAAGTTCTAAGGCTCCTGACAAACTTGTACCCAGGGAGCAATGGACAACAGCAGCTCACCTCTGATCATGTCTGCAGGGATCTTCAACGGTCTCTCTTTTTTTTTTTTGGTTCATTGCGCCCCCATTTTAATAAACTAACGGTTTCAAAAAACAAAAAAAAGACCCTTCATCTCACCATTGACCTGGACAAGGCTTTGCCTGTGCACCAACCTTTCATTACTCAGGGACTGCTCTGTCCTCCCATGTGGACTGTGGGCACTATTTGCATCTCCAGGGTTCTGGGTAGATCCTGGACTAGGATGGACTGGTTTGCTTCCACTGCCCCTAGTCTCCCTCCTACCCCAATACCCGCCATACAAAATCCTCATAGGGAAGGATTTAACCTCGGTAGTATTGCCAGAACCTAATAGATTTCACATTGATTAGTGAGAAAAAGCATTTTTTATATTCTCGAACTTTTCTACAACTATGTATATTATTTATCATCCCCAGCCCTTAGCTTTAAGTTTCTTTATATGCTTGTTTATATTTCTACTTGTATTTTACAACCCTTTATTGACATGTTTTTCAAGTGTGTCCTGTTGTCTCAGTAAGTTCTAGAGAAGTTTGTATTTTTTGCCCTGGCTATTGTGGCTCAGTGGATTGAGCGTCAGCCCGCAAACCTAAAAGTTGCCGGTTAGATTCCCAGTCAGGGCACATGCCTGGGTGGCTGGTCAGATCTCCAGCTGGGGGTGTGTGCGAGGCAACCGATAGATGTATCTCTTGCACATGACTTTTCTCTCCCTCTCTTTCTATCTCCTTTCTCCTCTCTTTCAAAGGAAAAATAATAATAATAAGCTTGCACTTTTTTACATATATTTTATTGGTTATTACAGTTGTTCCACTTATTTCCCCTTCACCCCTCTGCGTCCAGTATCCCTTCCGTGCAGCAATCATCCCACCTTAGTTCATGTCCATGGTTCATGCATATAAGTTCTTTAGCTTCTCCATTTTCTCTCGTATTCCTAACTTCCTCCTATTTGTTTTGTACCTGTCAATTATGCTTTTTAATCTGCAACTTTGTCTCCACTTTCCCCCTTCAACATCCCATTTCATAACCCTCCCAGTCATCTCCATAGCTATGATTCTGTTCCTGTTCTTGTTGTTTGCTTAGTTTTTTTCTTTTGTTTTATATTCAGGTGTCGATAGCTTTTATTTGTTCCCTTTTTAATGTTCATAGTTTTCACCTTCTTTTTCTCAAATAAGTCCCTTTAACACTTCATGTAATAAGGGCTTAGTGATGAGCTCCTTTAGCTTTACTCCATCTGGGAAGCACTTTATCGGTCCTTCTATTCTAAATGATGTCTTTCCTGGATAGGGTAATGTAGGTTGTAGGTCCTTGTTTTTGATCACTTTGAATACTTCTCAGTCTCTTCTTGCTGGCAAAGTTTGTCTTCGGAAGTCAGCTGGTTATCTTATGGATACTCATTTGTAGGTAACTCTTTGCTTTTCTCCTGCTGCTTTTAAGTGCCTCTCTTTTAAGGTTTGGCATTTAAATTATGACATGTCTTGGTGTGGTCTTCTGTGGGTCCAACTTGCTTGGGATTCTATATGCTTCCTGGACTTGTATTCCCTCACTAAACTGAGGAAGTTTTCTTTCGTTATTTCTTCAAATAAGTTTTGATTTTGTGTGTGTGTATAAAGTATTAACAGACAAGGCCTACAGATTTAATTATTCTTGGACATACCCACAGTGCGCCCCAATGGCCTGTGGTCTTGGTGTGCTGGCCCTGAATATGAAGACCCCAGAAGTGGCGCAGCCTTATGTGGCCTGAATCTTCTTCAGCCGCAGCAGGCCTTTATGAAGCTTGTTGTCCTGAGCATTTGCCAGGACCTTGACTGTATTTTCCACCCTTCGCATCCTTCTGTCTGTTCAAGAACCAGTCTGGAATCTTGTAGTGGCGTGGGTTCTGTGTGATGGTAATCACCCGTTCCACCTCATCCTCTGTGAGCTCTCCTGCGCTCTTGGGGAGGGAGACGTCTGCTTTCCTCAACACCACATGAGCATATCTTTGCCCCACACCCTTAACTGCAGTGATGGCAAAGGCAGTTTCTATCGTGCATCCATACTGGTGTCGAGTACTCGCAAACTATGCGGGCACTTCTCAGGAATCACTAGAGACATGGAAGCATTGGCATGTAGGCCTCTCGTGTTAGATCTCAAATAAGCTTTCAATTTCTTGCTCTTCCTTTTCTCCTTCTGGCATCCCTATTGTTCGGGTGTTGTTATGTTTGGAGATGTCTTAGAAACTTGTTATTCTATCCCTGCTTTTTTGAATTCTTGTTTCTTCCTTATGTGCTGGTCGGATATTTATTTCTTCCTTGTGTTCCAAATCCTTGATTTGAATCCCGGCTTCCTTCCCTGCACTTTTGTTTTCCTGTTGGTTTTTCTTTATTTCACCTAGTTTAACCATCATTTCTTCCTTTGTGTTGTTGCTATACTCAGTGAGTTCTTTAACATCCTGATTACCAGTGTGTTGAACTCTGCGTCTGACAGGTTGGCTATGTCCATTTCATTTAGCTCTGTTCTGGGGGTTTGTTTTGTTCTTTCATTTGGGCCATATTTCTTTGTCTCAAGTTTGCAGCCTCCCTGTGGTTGTTTCTGTGTATTAGGTGGAGCTACTTTAATTCCTGTAATAGATACCTGTCAGGATCAGTGTGGCTTCTTTAAATCTTCGGTTGTCGGACTTCCATACAGCTCAAATTTCTGGCATTTGTGGTTTTTATTTGTCTTAAGATGTTGTAATCCTCTTTCTGCTTGCCCGAGAGGTGAAGCATGTCTGCCTATGCCTCCACTCTGACCACAAGTCTCACTAGTTCTATACTGCTTTCAATCAGTTGCACCTACCCATCATTGAAAGGGGACTATTTAAGTTGTTTACTATTGTTGTGTTTCATTTTCTGGCTTCAGATCTTACATCGTTTGCTTAATATAGTTAGGTGTTTGTGGTTGGATGCATAGTAATTGAAATTGTTTCGCTCTTGATGAATTGACCCCTTTTTCATTTCATAATCACCTTTTTATCTTGTGACAGTACCTGAGGTGGTTTTTTTTATCTTATATAATTTTAACTGCTTCTGTTCTCTTTGCTTTCATCTGTATGGAATATTTTTTACATGTCTTTGTTTTCAACCTAACGAATCCATAAACAGTTTTAAAAGATATTTATTTTTAGAGAGGGGAAAGGGAAGAGAGAAACATGTGTAAGAGAATTATCTATTGGTTGCCTGTTTCACACACCCACCTGGTGATCTGGTCCACATCCCAGGCATGTGCCATGACTGGGGAATCGAACCTACGACCCTTTGGTTCGCAGGCTGATGCTCAGTCCACTGAGCCATACCAACCAGGGTACCAATCTGTTTTGAAATCTTTGATGGCAAATATTGCTGGGGATATACTGGTGTTATTCCTTCATGAATGATGTTGTGGCCAAGGGGATTCCCCTTGACATCCGTGATGACAAACTCTGCAGGTTCCATTGAGATGAACTTTATGGGGAATTGCACATATTACTGAGAATCCCGGTGTTCTCAGAGCGAATGGTTGCCGTGCTCATTCACAACCCAGGCCGCTAGAGCCATAGCAGCACATGCTTAGTGGCTTGCAGTGGAAAGCATCCTTGTCTTTGGAATGTAACCGTCTTTGCTAAACCAGTTCCTCCTGTAATTCTTTCTGCGTAGTTCTTTTATATCCCACTTCTGGCTCTTTGGAAACACTGCTCTCCTAAACATGTCCCCCGTTCCTCAAGGGATGCTTTTTATCATGTGTAATTGTCCTATTATTTTAGAAAGGGGTTGAATATTCATATTTTTTTGACTGCCAACGGTCTGTCATCACTCACGTAGATCGTTTTCCTCTGGTCTCTTTGTGCTCAGTTCTACTACTAGTGTTGGTTTTTTATCTCTTGATTTTTTTCTTAGGAGTTCAGTCATCAGAATTTCATGTCATTCCTTAATAAGGAAGGAAGTGGAAGAGTCCTTTGTGTATCGGAAGATGGACATAAGTCCAGCTGAGATAGGATAGGCTCACAGAACGACTGGTGTTTGTGAATGGCACGTGGGGAGCAATTGATGTCAGGGCTTTTTAAAACATAATGAAGAGTGTGGTCACTTTAACTTTTAACTTTGTCACCATTGCCAGTGGACACACCTTAATGTATTGGTCCCTTCCCAGTGTTGATACTACCAATTTGTTAGTTTTAATAGGTATCGTTTCTAATCTGACATCCAGCCAGGGCTAGACTCTGCCTCCCTAACCTCTACTCCACAACCATTTCTCTGAGGAGTCTTTTTGGTGTGCTGTCAAACTTTGGTCAATGCCTGTGCCAATCTTGAAGTGCGCAGATGTTTCTGTACAAACTTGCATGGCATCAGCTCTACTGCAGTGAGTTTCATGGTTTGGGACACATTCACATTCCCCTTCACAGCCTGACATCACCAGCAGGAAGGCTTTTGCTGGCAACCATCATCACCTGGGACATGGGACAACTTCTAAACCCTGCCTCTCTTCCTTGTGTCCCATCCTATCCTAGTGCCCTTTGTTTAATGTGGTGTCCATTATTGACAGTCGTTCGTGGCCTAGTAATGTACAACCACCACTTTTTCAGATTCCATCTCAGTTTCTTGAAAATTGTCAGAGAGAATCGTGCTTTGTTGTGACAGATGCACATCTGTGATGAGAAAACCCCTTGCCCTGCTGGGTGTTGCTCAGTGGACTGAGCACAGACCCGTGAACCCAAAGGTCGCTGGCTCACTTTCCTGTGTGGGACGTGCCTGGGTTGCAGGCCAACTCTCTAGTTCAGGGTTTGTGAGAGGCAACACATTGATGTTTCTCTCCCTCTCTCCCTCCCTTCCCCTCTCTCTAAAAATAAATAGCCCTGGCTGGTGTGGCTTAGTGGATTGAACGCTGGCCTGAGAAACAAGAAGTGGCTGGTGCGTGCCTGCGATTCTGGCCAGGCCCCCAGGCGCGTTAGAGGCAAAATCACATTGATAGTTCTCTCCCTCTTCCTCACTTCCCCTGTCTCTAAAAATAAATAAGTAAATCTTTAAAAACTTAAGGTATGTATATTATTATTTTTCACATAGCGTTATTGCATATTTAATAGACTACAATGTGCACTTCAGAAGAAAAAAAATAACGTGACTAGCTTCATTAGCATATTCCCTTGGATGGTCTGAAACTTTACATGCACTTTCTGGACTGAAAACCTGTAATGGCATTTTTGATGTCTTCAGCATATATCCACTGTTGAAAAAAATGTGTAATTAAAGTTGGAGACATCTGATCAAATCACTGAGGAATCCAGGCTCACTGCTGCCCGGGCAGAGCTAAACTTCTGGCTGCATCAGGCACAGCTGCACTTACGTATTAGTGTAGTATTTATTACATTTAATTTGCATCGTGGGTCCTACCGATGCAGCATAGATAGCATGAGGGACTAGAGCAACGTCCCCCAACTGCATTCTACCTGAAGGAGGCACATGCCCCATGGCCTGAATCAAACCCCTAACAGGCATAGCAGACACACCCTCGCCCAAGAAATGATGTCCCTGGGGGCGGCTGCAGAGAGGCTTTAGTATTCTGAGGATATTCTTGGGCTGTAAACCAGCAAACGCAGTCCCGGAGTCAGCTGGGGACACAGGATCCCCGCCTCGGAGTGTACAACCTACATCACCCAGAAGGCAGGGGTGGAATACCACCCCGCTCAGTCAGTAAAGACTCAAAGCATTTCCGTTTGGGCCCTACCTCAGGGTGGGACTTCCATCTATTTCCTGGTGTGCATTTCCTCTTCTATCAGTTTCCTTATTACCCGGTCAGGCTCTCGTGGTGAGAGGATCAAGTAGAGAAGGCGCCACTGAGAGGCCACGGAAGGTGTGAGGCCAAGTACGCTGCCCGTGTGTCCGACGTCAGGATTTGGGACAGGAACCCCAATACCAGGGACACCCTCTTGGTCCACCGTTCCAGCCCCCCTCCGCCCACAGTGTCCGATGGCGGCGGCCTTGCTGAGGCGCCCGGCTGAGGTGAGTGCGCACCCTCGGGCATGCTCCTGCTGACTGCTTGTGGGGTGCCCATCCCATCCTGCTGCCCAGGCCCCGGCGTCCAGGATCATAGGCGCTGGTGGGTGACACATGGTGTGTTGGGGTGGGCAAGGGCGACCGGCCGAGGGGCCGCCTTCTAACATGTGCAGGTGTCATTGACCCTGAAGGACCCGCAAAGCTGACCTGGGCCTGACATCTGCTTTAAACAGTCTGAGGTGGATCAGGTCCTGACTGGGAGGCACAGGGGTTGCACCTTCATTCTGAGGGTCCTGGGAGCCAGGGAAAGTCATGAACGGAGAGAGACACATGCTGTGTCATGGGATTGAAAGCCTTCTAGGTCTTTCTGAGGTAGAAAAGTGACTGGAGTTGGGTGATGAGGACAGTGAGACACAGGAAGGAGGAGCCCTTGTTCAAGGCCTCAGGGCTGGTAAGCGGCCGCACTGAGGAGACACTTGGCCGGAGGTCCCCAGACCCCAGGGCTGGGCTGAGACACAGCGAGAGCTGCTCACCAGGAGCTGAAGGCTGTTTGATTGCTTCTTCCCACAGGTTCTGAAGTTGAAAATCATGATCAGACTACACAAGTAAGGAAAGGGTGTCCCAGTCCCTTGCTGGTGGTGACATTACCTTATAGTGTCTAAAGATTCTTCCCTTGGTAATTTTCCAACTTTCCAATAAAGAGACCCTGTGGATACCCCAATCCTGAGTGCAGGTCCCAGGTACTATCAAGGTGCTCCCATTTCTGGTGTCAACATAAGAAACATTCAAACTGTAGAACTTTAAAAATGTTTATTTGAACCAAACTGGGGACGATTTCCAGGAACCAAATCTCAACAGGGTATGAAAATGCTTTGGAGATTAACAGTTTTACCACTTATTTTATATATCAGAATCGAAAAGGAAGATACATAAGTTAAAAAGTTGAGATCCATTGGTGTTAAGTTAGGGAGGTGGGAGAAAACACAGCAGGAAAATCCCTGATACTAAATAAAAGGTACAGATGAATGGACACAATTCTATTACATTACTGAATATAAGATAATATTTATGAATTAACAATAATAACACTGAGGGTTTTTTTTTTTGTCTCTGTCTCATGCAGTATTTGTGCCCTGAGGGGTAAGAAAAAGGAAATTATCTGACATTCCAAAGCTATGTTAACCAAGGTGCAGAAATACAAAGATGGTCTCAGTTAAGGTTAAAATTGACTTTCCTCAGGGAAGATAGAGGCCTAGGACATGACTACTTGCCATGACTCGCTTTTAGTTAAAAAGTTTTAATCTCTGACCATGTGTAGGGGTATTTTCAGTGTCTCAGTTTGTAAGGTCATTTTGGAGGACTCCCTAAGCTGTTCAGGTTTAGTGTCTGTCCTCTCCCTTTTTGCGGGGCGGGGGGCAGGGCAGGGGATCCACAGAGCCAGCCAGTGTAAGCATTTAAGGTATGTCGTCCGGGAAGGGACACTTGCCTTTAATAATACTTGTAGATGCCACAGAGCTGGGAACATGTACCTGAGGGCTTCTTTGTTTGTTTTAAAACAAAGGGCAAGGGGGTTCAGAAGCAGACTTGTAAAGTGACCAAATGATAATTTGGGTATTAAGGAGATAATGGAGCATTTCCATAAGAGAAAGAGTTGGCCTCTCCTGGGTTTAACAGTCTCCTTCTGGCTGCATAGTGGAAAACAGATTATGGGCTTTAATGGAGGAGGTAGGGAGGGCTGGAACAGTCGAGTTCTATGATCCAGAGCGAGCTGATGGACCTGAGTTGGGTCTTAGAGGTTAGAGAAGGTTGGATTATTGATCCGTGTTTTATTTTTTTATTGTATTTTTTTCCATTTCCATTTATCTTCCTCATACCTTCCTCCACCTCCATCCACCACCCTACCTCCCTTTAGATTTTTAAAGGACAAATATAGTTTCAGATTTTGCAACTTCAGAAAGAAAGGAAAGGGTTCAAACCACCCCGGTGTTTTTGGTCCCAGCAGGTGAAGCAGTGTGGGTTCCATCACCTGGGCTGGGGAGGATGGTAGAAGGTTAATTCTCTTTGGGAAGATCAGAAGGTTCTTTTGGTTCACACTTTTGTAAGTTACAAAGAGCAATGAATGGAAACATCTTGTCAGCATCTAACATGTGGGTCTGGAAATCGGTGGGAGGTTTTAGGACAGAGTCATACAAAGTGGTGGCTCTTTTGTTCAGGAGAGTGAAGGGGGCAGAGCTGAGAGAGTGACCC
>PVJD01019794.1:0-10886 GCA_004026545.1 Mormoops blainvillei
GGGGGGGCTGTCCCCGGAGACCACTCAGATCTTTCTTAGCTTTGAAATACTGTAAAGCTGGATGCCAAAACAAACTGCTTTCTGAAAGCACTTTCCTCTTTGCACAGACTCTCACATTTTCAACCTTTATAAAATGAAAAGCAGTTATTTTCAGTATGAAAGTTTAAAGTGGTTGCAATAAGAGAACCAATAAAGATTAATGAGGGGAAGGGTGGGGCTGGGGAAAGTGGTGGTGGGAAAACGGTGACAAAAGAAATAGACAGCGAGAGGCTAAGAATAATATAGGAAATTGAGAAGTCAAAGAACTGATATATACAACCCATAAACAGGAACTAAGAGGCGTGGGGATGATGGGCTGGGGTGCAGAGTGGAGGGGATAAAGGGGAGAAAAAATTAGACAACTCTGGTAGCATAATCAATAAAATATACCACACACACACGAAAAGGATTAATGAAATTCATCTACTCTCCCCTGGAATCTCATAAGACAGGAACACTAGCACCTTAGTTGGTTTTGTTTTTAAGGAACAGAGCTGGTACAGGGGAGGGAGAAAGGGAGATAGGGAGAAGAAGGGGTACAATGTAGTGAGGCTGAGCATTGAACAGGCAGAAAAACTAAAAAGTGCAGAGGCAGACCTGGGCCCAGGGTGGGAGGAGAGGTCAGAGCGTAGAGCAGGATCCCTCTGATGGCTCTGACCAGGCCTCAGTTAGTCAGGGGCCTAGTGCTATGTGTCGCATATGAATATGACTGGTCACTGTTTTCTGTGAATCTGTGGCTACTAGTTCTTAGCTGTCATGGTCTAACTATTCATACTTTCTAAAGTTAATTCCGGCAATTTGGGTGCTTTCTTGACTTCATAGTGCTTGAATATCTTCATCTTAAAATTTTTTTTTACATATTTTTAAATCGTATTTTTCCCATTACCATTCAGTCCCCCTATATCCTCCCTTCTGCAATCACCACACTGTTGTCCATGTCCGTGAGTTCTTTTTCCTTTTTGCTCAATCCCGTCATTATCTACCCTCCACTGCCCTTAGCTGTCATCCTGCTCTCCATCTATGAGTCTGTCTCTTTCTTGATGGTTAGTTCAGTTTGTTCATTAGATTCCACATATGAGTGAAATCATATGGTATCTGTCTTTTTCTGACTGGCTTATTTCACTTAGCATAATATTCTCCAGGTCCATCCGTACTGTCACAGAGGGTAAAATTTTCTTCTTTTTTATGGTCAAGTAGAATTCCATTGTGTAAATGTCCCATAGTTGTTTTATCCACTTGGGCTACTTCCATATCTTGGCAATTATAAATAATACTGCAATGAACATAGAGGCATTTATGTTCTTTTGAATTAGTGTTTTGGATTCCTTTGGATATATTCCCAGAAGTGCAATCATTGGGTCATAAGGCAATTCCATTTTTAATTTTTTGAGGTATCTCCGTACTGCTCTTCACAGTGGCTGCACCAGTCTGCATTCCCACCAACAGTACAAAAGGGTTCCCATTTCTCCACATGCATGCCAGTACTTGGTGTTTGTTGATTAATTGATGATAGACATTTTGACAGGTGTGAGATGATATCTCATTGTGGTTTTAATTTGCAACTCTGATGATTAGCAACATTGAGCATTTTTTCATACGTCTATTGGCCATCTGTATGTCCTCTTTGGAGAAATGTCTTTTTAAGTCCTTTGCCCATTTTTAAATTGGGTTGTTTGTTTTTTGGTGTTGAACCTTGTAAGATCTTTATAAATTTTGAATATTAACCTTTTATTAGATGTATTGGCAAATATATTCTCCCATTCAGGGGTTTGTTTTCTTTTTGTTAATGTTTTTCTTTGATGTGCAAAACTTTTTAGTTTGAAGTAGTTCCGTTTGTTTATTTTTTAAAATTCTGTTTACCTTGACTGGGGGGTGGGTATATATGAAAAATATTGCCATGAGCAATATCTGAAATTTTTCTTCTACTACTTTTGTGGTTTCAAGTGTAACATTTAAGTCTTTAATCCACTTTGAATTTATTATTTTGAACTTAATCTTGTGTGTGGTATAAGAAGTTGATCTAGTGTCATTTTCTTGCATGTGTCTGTCAATTTTCCCAACACCATTTATTAAATAAACTATCTTTAGCCTATTTTATGTGCTTGCTTCCTCTGTTGAATATTAATTGACTATAAAGGTGTGGGTTTATTTCTGGGCTCTCTATTCTGTTCCCTTGATCTATGTGTCTGTTCTTGTGCTAGTACCATGATGTTTTGATTACTATAACCTCATGGTATATTTTGATAGTAGATAGCTTGATTCCTCCAACTTTGTTCTTCTTTCTCAGGACCGCTGTTGCTCTGAAGGGCCTTATGTGGCTCCATATAAATTTTTGAAACATTTGTTCTAGTCCTGAAAAATACATCATTGGAACCTTGATAGGAATTGTGTTAAATCTGTAGATTTCTTGGGATAACATGGTCATTTTAATGATGTTAATTCTTCCTATCCGTGAACACAGTATGTGCTTCCACTTATTTGTATCCTCTTCAATGTCTGTAATTTTCGGAGTACAGGTCTTTTACATCCTTGGTTAGGCTTATTCCTAGGTATTTTATTTTTTTTAATCAATTGTGAATGATATTGTTTTCCTAATTTCCCTTTTTGTTAGTTTGATATATGATATAGGTATATAAAAATGCAACTGATTTCTGGATATTAATTTTCTACCCTGCTACTTTGCTGAATTCATTTATCAGTTCTAGTAGTTTCTTGGTGGTATCTTTGGGACTCTCAATGTACAGTAACATGTCATCTGCAAATAAAGACACTCTAACTTCTTCCTTTCCAATTTGGATGCCTTGTATTTCTTCTTCTTGTCTGATTACTGTGGCTAGGACTTCCAGTACTATGTTGAATAAAAGAGGTGAAAGTGGACATCCCTGTCTTGTTCCCAATCCTAGGGGGAACACTTATAGTTTTTGCTCATTGAGTATGATGCTGTCAGTGGGTTTGTCATATATGGCCTTTATTATGTTTAGGTATGTTGCCTCTATTCCCACTTTTCTGAGAGTTTTTTCCATCATATGTGGGTGCTGAAGTTTATCAAATGTTTTTTCTGTATCTGTTGATATGGTCATTTGGTTTTATCCTTCATTTTGTTTATGTGGTGAATCACATTTATTGATTTGTGAATGTTGTGCCAATCTTGCATTCTCAGAATAGACCCCACTTGATCATTGTCTATGATCTTTTTGATGCACTGCTATATTCAGTTTGCTAATATTTTGTTGAGGATTTTAGCATCTATGTTCATCAGGGATATGGGCATGTAAGTTTCTTTCTCTGATGTGTCTTTATCTGGTTTTGGAATTAGGAAAATGCTGGGCTCATAAAATGAGTTTGGAAGCCTTTCCTCCTCTTTAATTTTTTGAAATAGTTTGAGAAAGAGAGGTGTTAGTTCTTCTCAGAAGTTTGGTAAAATTCACCTGTTAAGCCATCTGGTCAAAGTCATTTGTTTTTTGGGAGTTTTTTGATTACCACTATAATTTCATTAGGTGTAACCTGTCTATTCAGATTCTCTGATTCTTCCTGTTTTAGTTTTGGAAGATTGTATGTTTCTAGGAATTTATCCATTTCATCCAGGTTGTCCTGTTTTTTGGCATATAGTTGCTCTTAATTTTTTTTTACAACCCTTTGTGTTTCTTTGGTATCAGTTGTTATTTCTCATCTTTTATTTCTGATTTTATTTATTTGGGTCCTCTCCCTTTTTTTCTTGATGAGCCTGGTTAAAGTTTTATCAATCAAGCAGCTCTTCAAGCAACCAGTACTTGGATTCATTGATCTTTGTAGTTTTTTTTTCAGCTCTATTTCATTTATTTCTGCTCTGTTCTTTTTTTCCCTTCCTTCTACATATTTTAGGCTTTGTTTGCTGTTCTTTTTTCAAGTTCCTTTAAGTATAAAATTAGATTGTTTATTTCAGCTTTTTCTGGTTTTTAGAGATAAATCTGTATTGCTATGAACTTCCATCTTAGAATTGCTTTCCTTGTGTCCCACAGATTTTGGATTGTTGTGTTCTTGTTTTCATTTGTTTCAAGGTATCTTTTGATTTTTTCTTTGATCTCATTGTTGACCTATTCATTGTTTCATAACATGTTAATTAGCGTCCATGTCTTTGTGTGGTTTTTAGTGGTTTTCTTGTGATTGATTTCTAGTTACATAGCATTGTGATTAGATAAGATGCTTGATATGATTTTAACCTTCTTAAACTTATTGAGACTTGCTTTGTGGCATAACATGTGGTCTATGCTAGAAAATGTTCCATGCGCACTTGAAAAGTATGTATATTCTGCTATTTTGGGATACAAAATCTTTTTTTTTTTTTTTTTTTTTTGCTGCTCTGCTTGGGTGGTTTTTTCTACCTTGTCTTCCAAATCACTGATTCAGTCCTCTGCTTCATCTAACCTACTATTTATTCTTTCCAGTGTATTATTTATTTCAGATAGTGCATTCTTTATTTCTGACTGGTCTGTTTTTTTATGGTTTCTATGTTTTCATGCTGTTCATATCCTTATATCATTACTCTAAACTTTCTTTCTGATAAATTACCTGCCTTCATTTCATCTAGTTCTTCTGGGGAATTCTCCTGTTCTTTCATTTGGGGCTTGTTTCTTTGTCTTCCCATTTGGCTGCTTCTTTGTTGTTGTTTTTATGTGTTATATAGACCTGAAAAGACTCTGGTGACTGGCCCTGGGTAACTTGTTTGGAGATATCAGCAACCCACAGCTTGTGGCTCCCTTTGCTGGGCTTGTTTGTGTGCAGAAAGAACCAGGCTCTGTCCCAGGGCTGGCTTTTACCAACACTGCACCTAGGGGAGGGCCACCTAAGTTCTCAGAGCTCCTAGATATCAGCCTCTGCCTGCATTCTTTCTGTTAGGCTTAGAGCAAAAGTCTTCTAGCTGCGCTCCTCAGCAGTAGGGCTTAAGCACCAAACGGTGGAGTAGAGCTATTCCTGTGGGCTGTACCATTGCTTTCCCTCAGGCTGATGCCACTTGGAGGCGAGTGCTCTGCCTGAGACAGATGGCTCCTGCAGTGTGGGGAATGACCGGTATCCTGGCTGCCGTTTCTTTAGTTCTTTCCCCAGAGCCACCAGCCCCTGCCACTCCCCATGGGTCTTTAGTTCACTCTGCCTGATCTCTGACAGAGCCCAGGGTAAGTGGCTACAAATGGAATTTTGTTTCTTGACCCTTTAGAGGTTCTTTGCATCTCCAACTGTCTCTTCCTGGCAGACCAAAACCCTGCTACTTTCCACAGCTATATGTTATTTGGGTTCCTTTCCCAGTGCTGGTGCTGTAAGCTAGGGAGCCCAGCTTCGGGTTTAGATCCCCGCACGCTTGTGGGGAACTCCTGGCCATTGAAATATCACACTGGACCTTCAGCTGCTGCCTCTGGGAGCCCAGCCAGCCCTCTCATGTCTTCTCTGCACTCCTTATCAGTCTCACTGTGGTGATGTAGCTTCTGTCTGTCCATGGTTATAAGACTTCTCTCAAGCTAGTGTTCTGTTGGTTATTCAGGATGATATTTCTATAATTAAGTTGTAATTCCAGTTTGATCCTGGAAGAGGTTAGTGAAGCTTCCACTTCTTCACCATGTTGGGTCTCTCCTGTATTTTTATCTTTGAAGTGGTATAATAATGAAGATTACATGACAGTGCATGTAAAATTCTTAGCTAAGTGTGCAATGAATGTTAGCTATTAGTATTAATGAACATCAAAACATTAATTAGTATTATTTTTATTACTACTACTACTACTACCCATTCATTAGAATAGATAGGCCAACTAACTGCTTACATGGGAAATAAGTGGAATATTGAGAAGATAGTTCCTGATATGGTCACCAAAAACTCCCCAAAAAGCTCTCCCAGTACAAAAAAACAAAAAACAAAAAACAAAAACAAAAACAACCAAAAAAAACCCCTTTTTCTCCCACATGACTTTAATTCAATTTATAATAACTTTATTCCATTAGATAAAACATAGTCTTCTTGCTGTGGTGCTCTTTTAAAATGAAAATACTCACTAGGGGTAGCATATTAAGTCCATGAAATATGGTTATAAATAATATCTAGATCGTTTTTCTCTATTACAGGGGGTGGCAGAGGGAAAAGGTGGGAGAGGAGAGAAGCAAGGAGATTTAATGGTAGATTCCACAGGATTTACTCATGGATTAGATGTAGGGGGTGAAGAGTCAAGGATAATGATAAGACTTGTATCATAAGAAATTAGAAGGATATAATTGCTGAGATAGAAAACTGTTGAAAACAGGTGATTTGGGGGAAATTCCAAGAGTTTACCTTTGGGCAGGTTAAATTTTAGATCCTGGATAGACATCCAATGGAGATGTTGAGGTTGAGAGTAGGGCTTTTGAGTGTGGAGTTCAGAGGAGAGGTCTGGGATGGAGATATATATTTGGAAGTTATTGCTTCTTGTGGATGGTATTTTAAGCCACAAGACTGGATGAAATCACCAATAGAGTTAGTGCAGGTTAAAAAAAAAATCCAAGAAGTCTAAGGCATACCATTGTTCACTAGTTGGGAAGACTTAGAAGAAACAACAAAGGGGATTTTGAAGCAGTGTCCATTGATGTAGGGGAAAAGGCAGGAATGTGTGGGTCCTGGAGCCATGTAAAGAAAATGTTTCTCAGAGGAGGGAATAATCAATTATATCAAACTCTTATAATTTAGGTGAGATGAGAACTGAGAGTGGCTGATTAGATTTAACAAGATGGAGGTCATGGGGGGAAAGGTGGTAGGGATAAAGTATGATTTGGAATGAATTCAAGAGAGAATGGGAGAGGAACTGACAACCACAACTACATACAACATATATGCTCATGGACTTAATCAGACTTGCTTGTTCTGAGCTCTAGTGCTGAGGCAGAAGCTCCGAATACAGCAAGGAAATAAATTGTCTGGCATCAGGGCAAGAGCTAGGGGGCAGCTTTCTCCCAGAGATAGGTGCTGGGAGAAGCCATTGTCCTTTTTCTGAGCCACCCCCCCTCCACACACACACAGAACTGGCAGGTGGGTTCCATATCTGAGCCTCCAACAACCTGGCTCACCCTGTTCACCCCACCCTGGTGATTCCCTAAGACATTCTGACCCATCCAAGCTGTTTACAGTGGCTTTTCCATACAAAAAACCTGTCTTAGGAAGACAGTCTGCTTCAGGCTTTCCTAAAATCTTACAAACAAGTAGCATCTGGCCTTGGCATGCCCTGTACCTCTACCTGAGTGGCCCCAGGCCGAACACTATCAGCAACTGGCCTTGGTTTTCAGCTTGGCTTCTCCAAGGCACCTCTAAGCACAGCACAAGCAGTAGCCCATCTGTAGACTGTTCTGTAGTTCATGCCATATAACTCCAAGTAGGGCACAGGTGGCTGGCCTTGACCTGCGCCTCCCAAGAAACCCCAGAGCCAACATCCCAGTGGATAGCTTCAGACCATGTTGAAAAACCACCTAATCACCTCCACAAGTGACACACTCAAGGTGAAGATTCAGTGAGCACCAGAGCCCTGCTGAAGTAAGTCCTACTCTGTGGGGCTATTCTCTGAGCAGGTGATCCTCCATGGTTGTCATGGTCAGCCATTGCAAATGATCACACTGTGGGTAAATCTCTCCATTGAGTTGTCAAAAGCAAGCAAGGCTCGATTAAACTAGGAGGGAACACATAGCCCACAAAAGGGTGCACAGGAGTGCTCAGCTCAGGTAAATAAGAAGTTTATGCCACTGGACCCTACAGATAAATGCTGCATAAGTCCACTGTACCAAGCCTGAAAAATATAGCAGCTCTACCTAATACATAGAAACATACCCAGGGAAGCAGCCAGAATGAGGAAACAAAGAATCATATCTCAAATGAAAAAGCAGAACAAAACTGTAGAAAAAGAACTAAGCAAAATGTAGACAAGATGCAGAGTTCAAAACACTGGTTATGAGGATGTTCAATGAACTCAGGTGAAAAGTAGATGAACTTAAAACTTTCACAAAGAGGCAGAAAGCATACAAATAGAACTAGACGACATAAAAAAAGGACCAGTTAGAAATGACAAAATATATATACTACAGGGAATCAACAGTGGAGTAGATGAAGCAGAGGATCAAATCAGAGATTTAAAAGATAAGGAAGCAGAAAACACCCAATCAGAACAGAAAAAAAATCCTAAAAAAATTAGAATAGTATGAACTTCTGGGACAAAATTAAGTATACTAATATTCACATAATGGGAGAGCCAGAAGAAAGAGAGAGAGAGAGAAAGGAATTGAAAACCTATGTGAAAAATAATGACAGAAAATTTCTCTAATCTGATGAAAGGTAAAGACATACAAGTCCAGGAAACACAGAGAATCCCAAACAATATGAACCCAATGAGGCTTACATAAGACACATAATTAAAATGCCAAAGGTTAAAGACAAAGAGAGAATATTAAAAACAGCACGAGAAAAGCAGTTAGTCATCTTCAAGGGAGCTCTCATAGATTGTCAGCTATTTCTCAACAGAAATTTTGCAGGCCAGAAGGAATTGGAAAGAAATATTCAAAGTGATTAAAAAGCATGGACCTACAATCAAGATTATGCTACCTAAATTATCATTTAGAATTGAAGGGTAGATAAAGTGTTTTCCAGACAAGGAGAGGCTAAAAGAGTTCATCACCACCAAACCAGCATTATATAAAATGTTAAAGAGTCTTCTTTGAGAAGAAGAAAAAACAAACAAACTGTGAATAAAATGGCAATGAATACATGTCTATCAACAATTACTTTAAATGCAAATAGTTTAAATGCTCCAATCAAAAGACATATGGAGACTGAATGATGGCAAAACAAGACCCTTACATATGCTGTCTATAGGAAACCCAATTCAGATTGAAAGACTAACACAGACTGAAAGTAAAGAGATTGAAGAAGATATTACATGATGATGGAAATAAACAAACAAACAAACAATCAAAAGCTGGGGTAGAAATAGCTATATCAGACAAATTAGACTTTAAAACAAAGGCTGTATAACAAGAGACAAAGAAGAACCTAGCAATTCCACTTCTTGGTATTTATCTGAAGAAACCGAAAACACTAAATTGAAAAGACATGTACATTTATATGTTCATTGCAGTATTATTTACAATAGCCAAGATATGGAAACAACCTAATTATCTATCAATAGATGAATGGATAAAGAAGAAGTGGTGCACACATACAATTGGATATGACTCAGCTATAAAAAAGAATGGCATCTTGCCATCTGCAACAGCATGGATGGACCAAAGGTATTGTGCTGAGTGAAACAAGTCAGACAGAGAAAGACAAATGCTATATGATTTCACTTACACGCAGAATCTAAAAAACAAAATAAATGAACAAGCAGAACAGAAACAGGGTCAAAGAGAACATTTTGACAGTTGCTAGATCAGAATGGGGTTGGGGGAATGGGTGAAAAAGGTGAAGAGATTAAGAAGTACACATTGTTAGTTACAGAATAGTCATGGGGATGTACACTACAGCACAGTCAATAAAAATGTAATAACTACTTACAGTGTCAGATGGGTGCTAGATTTATGGCAGTGATCACTTGGTAATTTATACTCATATAATGTCTAATCACTGATTGTATACCTGAAACTAATATAATGTATATCAATTGTAATTGAAAAATAAAAACTTAAAGTAAAAAAGAAACACTTTTAGAAACTGAAAAATAAAAATAAAAACTGTAAACCCCCTCCCCATAAAAAATAAATAAATAAAAGTGACCAGTCAGTGTTTTGAGCATTTTATGTAATTTTCATACACATTTAGTTATGTAAGTGCAGATGAGCAGCATGTGGAAAGTTAGATCAAGCAGGGTTGGAGTTTGCCAAACAGGTCCAACAAAATGATAGAGGACCAGGACAGCTCAGAGTGTACACACCTGAGTGATTACAATGCTAAACCTTGGAAGTAAGAGGGGCATGTTGGGAAGTGAGGGTATGAGAAGAGTGAGGGACAGAGAAGGTGGGAAACCAACGGATTATAGGCACTGATGGCGTCATCATCAACAAAATACTTCTGAATGGGTACTTTGGCTACCTATCTGCTCTGCTGGTACTAGCACAAAAATAAACACCAAGGCACTTAGAACTGTAAGATGTCATGGCCAGTAAAATAATACAACATGTATAAGGTAAAAGGATAATACAGAGAAAGGAACAACCAAAGTCAGGATTAAGAATGAATTCTGAAAACAGAAGACTATGGTTGATCTCAACAACTCTGACAATATTAGATTTCTACTTGCAGAATCATAGTAATCAGGATTAAAAAGGTCCTTCATCCAAACTGAGCTAACAACTTAAATCCACAAATCCATAATCCTGTCTAGCATTACTGAACTGCAGGCATTGTGCTATGCTCTGTGGTAAACATGAAGCTCTAAATAATTCTGAACATTTACCCCAGTAATTTTCATCTGAGTTGTCCTTTGGCAGATCTCTCCCCACTTCACCCTTCCCTGTCTTTTGTTCCTGAAACCATCTGGTGGAAATGTTGAAGAGGAAGAATCTAGAAAGATTAAAGCAATCTTTTGAGAAATTCATTGATTCCAAAAAATAAGTACTGAGTACTTATTATATACCAGCAATTTTGCTGGGCTCTGAAATCCAGAGATGGGAAGCTCTTATGAAGCCCTCATTATTAAATGAGATGACATGGGAGGAGTGAATCTGATTGGGAACATCAGAGAAGGTTTCCAGGTGAGAATGAGTCAAGTTGAGCCATGGAGGCTGACTAAATATTGTGCTTGTGGGTGAGATAGGGTAGGTCCATTCTGCTTTTGTCTCTGGTTTTGATAGAAGGACCCCTCCTTCTATCTA
>PVJD01019795.1:0-10883 GCA_004026545.1 Mormoops blainvillei
TCTAGTATTCATATATCCAACTTCTCATGCCCTGCCAATTCACCCCTCATTTTGTTAGCAATGATGACTAAGCCCCTTCTCCTATGATTGCCCCGGGGCGTAGACAGCAGACCTATGACCCTTATAAAAGGCAGACCTGGAGACATGAAGTTCCCATTTCTGACCCCAGACCCATGCTGCCCTAGCAGCTTAATAACTTCATACTGAACCTTGACAATGTGATGTCTGGAGCCCCAGCAGCCATCTTACACACAAGAGGAGGTGAGCATGAGGTGAAAGGGCAACAGGATGAGGAGGGCTGAGAGGAAGGAGGGGAAGAAAATCTCTAGACACACTGGAAACCTACCTCCTGCAGGGTGATGGTTTTCCAGAATTGTTAAGTCAAATATTTAACCCATTATTATAGACTGAATGTTTGTGTCTCTCCTCCTTAAATTCGTATGTTGAAGCACTCACTCTCAACTGATGATATTTGGATATGAGGACTTTGGGTGGTGATTAGGTCATTAGGATGGGCCCTTGGTCTGATGGGAGTAGTGCCTTTTATAAGAAGAGAGACCAGAGAGATTGGTTTCACTTATCTCCATGAGCAAGCATGGAGGAAAGACTATGTGAGGACACAGTGAGAAGGCAGCTGTTTGCAAGCCAGGAAGAGGGCTCTCACCAGGAACCAAACCTGGCCAGAACCTTGATATTGGACTTTGTAGCCTCTAGAACTGGAAGAAAATAAATGTTTGTAGTTTAAGCTACCCAATCTGTTGTATTTTGTTATGGCAGCCTGAGTAGACCAAGACATCCATTTTTAGTCAGTACTTAGTTACAAGGAGCTGTAAGCATCCTAGCTACCTTGAGATTTGTCAGAAAGAAAATGGTGAGTTTTAAGCATATTTGAAGTACCATATTATTCAAGGAGGATTAGGCCCAAGAGGAATTCACTATGACACTATAAGACTTTCAATTCAGGTAAGCAAATTTAGGACTTACACAAAAGTGAATCTGACATATCCCTGTCTAAGAAGTTCACGGTAAAGTGAAGGAGACAGACAAATAACAATGATGATACAGGCTGGTAGTGGTGTGATGGAGGCAAGCACGCAGGCTGAGAAAACACGCAGCCTAATCATTGGGAGAAAGAGGGTTAGGAAGACTTCTTAGAAAAGGTGACACAAAGGTGAATTTTAAAGGGTGTGTAAGTCTTTGACCAGGTGAAAAAGTCAAGTTGTTCCAGGCAGACAAAACAGTTATAGACTAAAGTGTGGAGTTGGTTAAACAGCTTGTTATGTGTAAGAGGACTCCAGGAAATGTGTTGTTGCTGGAGCATGGAGTCAGACAAGACAAATGAGGAGATCAACTAAAGGCTAGCAGAGCCAAGGCATGGAGCATCTGGAATGCTAGACTAAGAAGTTTGGACTTTGTTCTGGATTCCGATGCTGGCAGGGCTTACTGCATTTGGAGAAATACAACTATATGTTCCCTCTGTGATAGAGAGTGCCTCTAAAGACAGTTTCGGTAATATCCCGCATCCCACATGCTCTTTTGCAATGTGATCTTGAACTACCACAGCAAAAGTCGCAGTCTGTGTCCCTTCCTCTAAATGCAGACTGGCCCTATAACCTCTTTTGAATGTGGCAGAAGGGATGCTATGTAGCTTCCCAGGTTAGGCCTCAATGGATCTGCAATATCCACCTTGGCTTCTAGTAATGCAATATTTCTTGGAACTCGACCACTGCACTGTAAGGAAGACAAACCAGCCACATGGGGAGGCCCATGTGGATGAGAACCAAGACTCCTGGCCACCAGCCCAACTGAGTTCCTCTGCTAGCAGCTAGCACCAACTGCCAGCCACGTGAGTGAAGTCATTTCAGGCCTTCCAACCATTCCAGAGGCCTGGCAAACACCATGTGAAGCTGGAGACTCATTTCAGATTTTTGAGAAGTAATAAATGGTTGTATTGAGCTACTAGGGTTTTTGTTTTTGTTTTTGTTTGTTTGTTTTGGTGTAGCAACAGAGCACCCAAATACTGCTGTTGGTATCTAGCTCAGAGAAGGAATACCCCCTTCTTCACCACCCCCCACTCAGCTGGGAATCCATGTCCAAGCCCTCCCGACCCTATAAGGAAGATGTTCCCTCCTATTTGGTCTATACCTCTGGAGGGTCTAAGATTTTCCCATACTAGCAAGCTTAAAAAAAAATCTAACCTGCCACTATACTCTGACACTGACAGAGTTTCTCTGGGTCAGTAACAAAGGCAGTTAATTATTCACAGCAAAAACAGAAGTCAGGGCAATATCTTGGATCTATTCCCTCAACCACAGTCTCCACAATATGACATGCTCTTTTGCAATGTGACCTTGCATACCTATACCAAGAGGTGGAATCTGTTCCCCTCTTCTTGAACATGGCCTGGCCCTGTGAACTCATTTGACCAATAGGGGGCTAGATGATATCTGCACGTGCAGTGGGGAACATCACAGGAGAGGAATTCCAAACTCGGGAACTCTGATCTTCTATAGTGCTGCTAGTGACCTGCCCAGTCTTCCTTCCAAAGGGAGCAATTTCCCTGGAATACAAGCAAATCTCTTTATTTCTTTAAACTGGCTCCTGGGAGGGAGACTTCTGTAATCTTTACTATCTGGGAATGTCTCCTTATACCAGTGTTCTTAACTTGGCCATAAATTCATTTACTCAGAGGTCCTGGAACATTCAGAAACCTGAGATAGTCATGGAGAATTGCCTCTCAACACAAGTGGCCCAACCCACTCTGCCCTGCAAGGCCCACATCAGGATCTATTCAGAATTGTTGGGTTGACCACCCTGTCTTCCCAGGAATCACTTAAGGTAACATATGTCCATCTGTGTGGTAGGACGCAAGGTGAGGAGTGAATTGTCAGGTCCACACTGGTGACACCAGCACTTAAGGGGCAGGTGAAAAGAGAGAAGCCTTGGAGGAGCCCGAGGCATTGTCAGAGACAAGGAAAAGAGTCAGGGTAGAGGAGATCTGAGGACCAACAGAGTAGAGAGTTTAAAAAGGGAGGAACAGACTTTTGGCCAAGATGGAGGTGTAGGTAAACAGGCTTCATCTCTGCCCACAACTACAGCAAAAATTACAATGAAACTACAAAACAGATAACACCAAGATTCATTAGAAAATTGAGGTGTATGGAAGTCCAGCAACCAAGGGTTTAAAAAACCCACATTCATCCAGATTGGTAGGAAGGGCAGAGATGTAGAGGCACAGAGAGGCTCAGAGAGGCCCAGAGAGGTGGCAGAATGGGTGGTTGGTCCGACACTCATGTCTGGTAGATAAAATTGGGAGGTATGCCTCAGGAGTGAGCAATCCCAGCCCCAGACCAGAGCACATAGCCCAGGGTCCTGGTGCCAGGAAGATAAGTCCCCATAACTTCTGGCTGCAAAACCCAGTGGGGGTTGGGGTGGTGAAAGAATCTGTGGGATTCTCAAGAGACTTCTCTTAAAGGGCCCACAGCAGACTTAGGACTCACGCAGACCCACCCCATCCTGGGATTAAGGACCAGGGCAACAGCTGGATGGCACGAGGAGCATATGGGGAGAAGAGGAGAAAGAGAAGTGACCAGCAAGCAAGTGAGCGCCAGAAGACAGCTTCCTCCTAGACAACTTCCAGAGGCAGTGGCATTGTCCCCTCTCTGAACCCTCCCCACCACAGAGTCACCAAGTGGTGAAATGGGTTGCTACCCAACTACCTAAGGCTCAGTCCCACACAATTTACAGGTACCTTTTCTACAATAGACCACACTATTAAGACAGAGATTCAAAGCAGCTCTACCTGATGCACAGAAACAAACACAGGGAGGCTGCCAAATTAAGGAGACAAAGAAATATGACTCAAATGAAAGAACAGAACAGAACTCCAGAAAAATAACTAAATGAAATGCTGATAGGCAACTTATCAGATGCAGAGTTCAAAACACTGGTTGTCAGGACACTCAAAGAAATCACTGGGTGCTGCAACAGCATAAAAGAGACCCAGGTAGAAATGAAGTTTGCATTAAGTGAAATAAAGAAAAAGCTACAGGGGATTAACAATGGAGGGGATTAAGCTGAGAATCAAATCAATGATTTGGAATATAATGAAGAAAAAAGCATTCAAGCAGAACAGCTAGAAGAAAAATAATTTTAAAAAATGAGAATAGAATTAGGAGCCTCTCAGACATCTCCAAATGTACAAATATCCAAATCATAGGAGTGCCAGAAGGAGAAGAGGAAGAGTATGAAATTGAAAGCTTGTTTGAAAAAATAATGAAAGAAAAGTTCCCTAATTTGGTGAAGGAAACAGATATACAAGTCCAGGAAGCACAGAGTCCTAAACAAGTTGGACCCAAAGCGGACCACACCAAGACATATAGTTAAAATGTGAAAGGCTAAAGATAAAGAGAGAATCTTAAAAGGAGCAAGAGAAAAGCAGAGAGTTACCTGCAAAGGAGTTCCCATAAGACTATCAGCTGATTTCTCAAAAGAAACTTTGCAGGCTACAAGGGACTGGCAAGAAGCATTCAAAGTGATGAAAAGCAAGGACCTACAACCTAGATTATTCTATGCAGCAAAGCTCTCATTTATAATAGAAGGGCAGATAAAATGCTTCCCAGACAAGGTAAAGTTAAAGAAGTTCACCATCACCAAGCCATTATCACATGAAATGTTAAAGGGAACTATATAAGAAAAAGATCAAAACTATGAACATTAAAATGGCAACAAATGCATAACTGTCAATGACTAAATCTAAAAAACAAACTAAGCTAAAAAGCAGAACAGGAACAGATTCATAGATATGGAGATCATTTGGAGGGTTATCAGCTGGGAGGGGGTAGGGAGAGAATGGAGAAAAAGGTGCAGGGATTAAGAAGTACAAACTGGTACATGCAAAATAGACAGGGGGATGTTAAGAACAATACAGGAAATGGAGTAGCCAAAGAACATATACACATGACCCATGGACATGAACTAAAGTGAAGGCGGATTGCTGGGGGGAATGGAGGTACCGGGCGGAGGTGGGCAAAGGGGGGAAAATTGGGACAACTGTAATGACATAATCAAAAAAATATATTTTTTTAAAATGGAAGGAACAGTTCAGAGTGTCAAGTGGTGCTCAGACCCCTGATAAGATGGTGTAAAAAGTGGTCCCTGGAATAAGCAATGTGGAGGTACTATGAGAACACTTTCAGGGGACAGTTGGAGCTGGAGGTGAGGGTTATGAAATGACTGGGAGGGTGTATTAGTCAGGCTTCTCCAGAGAAACAGAATCTGTCTCTCCATCTTTATCTCTATCTCTATCTCTAAATCTATCTATGTAAGGTTATGGGTCACTCAGTGATGGGTATACATTCTGAGATGGGCACAGCTAGGCGATTTTGTTATTGTGCAAACATCATAGACACCTGCATCACTTACACGAAACTAGATGATATAGCCTACTATAGCCATCTAGGCTTTATGGTCTAGCATATTGCTCCTAGGTACAGATCTGTAGAGCATGTTACTGTACGCAAGAGCATGAGGCTAAGTCAAGCACAAGAGAAAATGAAGCAATCAAGAGAGGTAATAAACCCAAGATATGTGAGGCTGCTGCTGGCATAACATGGCATACAGTTTCACAACATACTTCTTATAAGTAGAAAGAACACACTATAAAATGACAATAAAAAACTATGTCACAGTATATACATAAAGCGGTAACATAGTCATTTGTTATCTTATGAAGTATTACATACTGTACATAAATGTATGTGCTATACTTTTACATGAGTGGCAGCACAGTAGGTTTATTTGCACCAGCATCACCACAAACACCTGAGGAATGTGTTGTGCTAGATGTTAAAATGGCTACAATGTCTCTAGATGATAGGAATTTTTCAGCTCTATTATAACGTTATGGGGCCACCATCGTATATGTAGTACATCACTAAGTGAAATGTCATTATGTAGAACATGACTGCAATAAGATTTATTACAAGAAATTGGCTCACTCGATTATGGAGGCCAAGCAGTCCCATGATATACCATCTACAAGCTGGAGACTCAGAAAAGCCATTGCTGTATTTTGGAGGTAGATCCTATTCTGGGTCTGAAGGCCTGAGAATGAAGAGCACCAAGGGCAGAAAATAGGTATATCCACTCAACAGTCCGAAAGAGAATTCAACATTCCTCCACCTTTTTGTTCTCTTTAGGTCCTCAACGGATTGGAAAAAAGCCCCACATTGGGGAGGGACATCTGCTTTACTCAATCTACTGATTCACAGATTCAAATGCTAATCTCTTCCAAATACCCACACAGACACACCCAGATATAATGTTTAACAAGATCCCTAGACATCCTGTGGCCCAGTCAAGTTGACACATATAATTAACCATCACAAAGTAGAAGAAAAGGAGACAGTGAGTTCAAACCAGTTATTTCCAGAGTTTTGAATTGCATGGACCAATAAAATGAAAGCAAAAACATAGCCCACAGGATTCCTCCACCTTCAACTGGTTCCACCAGGGGAGTAACATGGTTGCCAAGCAAGGAATATATATATATATAATCAGCTTCCAGCTTCCAGAGGAAATGTCTAAGCACTCCACTGACCTGTTCATTTTTCAGACTTTGGGGTAATTCTTTTCATTCTGAACACTATCACATGGGGCTCAACCAAGTGGAAGAAAAACACAGTTTCTTTGCTACTTACGGTGGCCAGGTGCTAGTGCAGTTAGGCCTCAGGCAGAGATGTTTTCCAGTCCTAAGGTGGACTGGGAAGCAGCAAAGCTGGGTGGCAAAGCTGGAATGCTTTTGCAAGGCCTTCAGTGGAGAGTTTTCACAATCTGCTTTCAGTGTTATGAATTTTTTGAATGCTAAAGATGTCCTTATTCAAATGTCAGGTATTTTATAGGGATTATCCATTACTCTTCCCAAGTCTCAAATAGCATGGATAATTGACTTGTAATTAGGAACTGAAATTTATAGACAGTAAACACTGAGGAGTGGAGATAGGTTTTATTTAGATACAAGATTCTTAAATGCTTTTCTTTAATAGGATTCCAGGTTCTTTGACAAGGCAGCAAAGTAGTGCACCCCAGAACACAGCCTTCCGGCCACGTGGGTTTGAGTTGAAACTGGTTTTACTACCTAGCACCTGGGTAACTTTCAGCAAGTGACTTCTCCGTGCTCACTTTCCTCCTCTGCAAAAGGGGATGATGATGGTGATGACGATGATGATGATACAGCTAATCATAGGCTTGTTGTGGCAATTAAATTAATTAATTTATATATATATATATATATATATATATATATATATATATATATATGTGGCAGTTCACAACCAGAACTGTCAGAAAATTGAACTATGTGGAAGTCCGACAACCAAGGAGTTGAAGAAACATTCATCCAGACTGGTAGGAGGGGCAGAGATGGGAAGCCTGGGTGGTGAGGATGTGGGACAATGTGGAGGCTGGCGGATGGGAGCTGGTGAGGAGGCAGCTGGTGGACTGGGTGATATATATATATCACTTGGAACCGTGCTTAGTATGTGTAAGCGTTATACAAATGCAAGCTATTATTTAATGGCAACTATAAAAACTTGTCTTTCTCTTGCCAGCATAGATGAAGTAGTTTTAATGTTGGCATGGATGATATTGGGGCTCTGAATGGATCCACTACGGCAGCTTTGCTCCCATCTGCCAGCTGCTGGGAGTGTCAGATACTAAGGACCCCCAGGCACCCCCTTCTGTGGAGGATTGCCCTCAGGTATGGGAGCCATCTTTCCTAGAAAGTTACACACATCCGCCCCCCAACCCCTACCCTGGGGCAGTTCACAGCCAATGACTGGCACAGGAGAACAGAAGTCTTCCCCTCATCTCAAAATGAAACAATTTGTGAGGCACGATTTCCACTCCAGAGCTCCTCATAGGATCAGGCTGAAGCCAAAGCCCAGCTACCTCTGCGCTCTTGGTCAGCCCTTCCCTCTACCCTCTCCAGCTTTCTACACCCTTCTCCTGAGAACTCATACATTGTACATCAGGTGCTCTCATGTCCCTGTATCTGCTTCTAAAAATCCTAACCTAAGATAAATTTTACTGTGTTAGTGAGAAGAACATTGGATTTTAGAGCTTGAACAGGTCTCAGAAGTAAAACTGCAAAAATAAATTCAAATTCCAAGATCCCTTTGATCACTTCATAAATTATATAAATGTCTAACAACTATGTTGTACACTTGAAACTAATATTGAATGTCAACCATAATTGAAAAACATTTAAATAATAAAAATTACCAAGATTTCTGAATTTCTTGCCAGTGCCATAGTATTATTATTTTATAAGAACCTAATCACTGTGTCATTTTTCTTTTTAATAGAAATAGGTGGAAATTGATACATTCATCCACTGAAACATTATTGAATACTTAATATGTGCCAGATATTGTACTAGGCCTTGTGGCCATACATAGATGACATGTTTCAACTGGTAGAAATGGAATGTCAGGATATCCAGTGGATTAGATACAAGCTTCACAAGATGCTGGACAATGATAAAAAACCACCCTAGTCTGAGTACCAGAAATAGCTGTTCTTGGAACATTTTATTTAATGTTTATCTTAGGGACACTGTAAATTATGAAACAATCATGTCATCTGTGCTTTGCTGAAAACTTCAGAGACAAATATGTGGAAGGTTTCTGGTGAATGTATAGAATCTGGAAGCATGAATTCTAATTACCCCATCTATTGTTCCTACTTTTGTATTGCAGTTTACCTGATTAACTTGCTTATTTTTATCTTGTTTGAATTTTTATAACTCTCCTGAAATTCCTTTCTTAAAAATGATTTTGGATTTTGGATACAAAGAAGTAAAACTTAAAGCTGCAGGTTCTAAGTCGTTTTTCTCACAGTGGTAATAATTCTCTAACTGCTCAAACTCACTTCTAGGACACAAGACCTTACAAAGATAGGCTGTATTATAACATTCCATTATTCAAACTTCAACGAATTAGGTGTGGCAGAGATATGAACCATCTTATAATAGCCTATAATCAGTTTGGGAATGTTCCTAATCTACGTTCTATACTTTTGTTCAGCATCTTTTTGCTTTGTGTGACATGCTGGAAATAGAAACCCAGCCTCTATTGTAGAGCATCAATAAAAACCACGACTCCCCTCAAAAAACACTCCATGAAGAAAATATGATAGACTTCCAGCCAAGATGGAAACATAGGTAGATACACTTTGCGTCCTTGCACAGTCAGAAGAAGGATTACAACCAATGTAAAAACAAAAAAACAACCAGAACTGTCAGAAAATTGAACTATGTGGAAGTCCGACAACCAAGGAGTTGAAGAAACATTCATCCAGACTGGTAGGAGGGGCAGAGATGGGAAGCCTGGGTGGTGAGGATGTGGGACAATGTGGAGGCTGGTGGATGGGAGCCGGTGAGGAGGCAGCTGGTGGACTGGGTGATGCCAAATTCGTGTGAGGATGAGCTGGGAGGATCAACTGGGGAGGGAGACAGGCCTCGCAACCCAGAGTCCAGGGTGGGGAAACTAAAACCTCAAAACCCCTGGCTGTAAAAACCTGTGGGAGTTTCAGTGGCAGAAGAAACTCCCAGTCTCACAAGAGAGTCAGTTGGAGGGGCCCATGCGGTCCAGAAGTACAAAACCCCACCCACCCGGGAATCAGCACCTGAAGGGGCACCATCCACTTGTCAAAAGCAAGGGAAGTGACTGAAAGTGGGGTGAGAGCTGAGCAAACAGCATTGTTCCCTCTATGAACCCTCCACAACATAAAGCACCACAACGCAGCCAAGTGAGTTGCCCCACCATGGCAAATACCTAAGGTCCGATCCTTATCATATAAAGGTGCACCAAGACAAAGAAATATGGCCCTAATGAAACAACAGATCAAACCTCCAGAGAAAAAACTAAGTGATGAGGATATAGCCAACCTATCAGATTCAGAGTTCAAAACACTGGTAGTCAGGAGGCTCACAGAAATGATTGAGTATGGACGCAAAATAGAGGAAGAAGTGAAGGCTATGTAAAGTGAAATAAAGAAAAGTATACAGGGAACCAGCAGGGAAGGGAAAGAAGCCAGGTCTCAAATCAATGATTTGGAATTGAAGGAAGAAATAAACATTCAACCAGAACAGAATGAAGAAACAAGAATTCAAAAAAATGAGGAGAGGCTTAGGAATCTCTGGGACAATTTTAAATGTTCCAACATCTGTGTCACAGGGGTGCCAGAAGGAGAAGAGGAAGAGCAAGAAATTGAAAACTTATTTGTGCAAATAATGAAGGAAAACTTCACCAATCTGGTGAAGGAACTAGACTCCCAGGAAGTCCAGGAAGCTCAGAGTCCCAAAGAATTTGGATCCAAGGAGAAACACCAAGACACATCATAATTAAGTTACCTAAGATTAAAGAGAAGGAGAGAACCTTAATAGCAACAAGAGGAAAGGAGAGAGTTACATACAAAGGAGTTCCCATAAGACTGTCAGCTGATTTCTCCAAAGAAACCTTACAGGCAGGAAGGGGCTGGCAAGAAGTAGTCAAAGTCATGAAAGGCAAGGACCTACAACCTAGACTACTCTATCCAGCAAGGCTATCATTTAGAATGGAAGGGCAGATAAAGTGCTTCCCAGATAAGGTCAAGTTAAAGGAGTTCATCATCATCACCAAACCCTTATTCTATGAAATGTTAAAGGTACTTACCTAAGAAAAAGAAGATCAAAATTATGAACAGTAAAATGACAACAAACTCACAACTGTCAACAACTGAACCTTAAAAACGAAACAAAAACAAACTAAGCAAACAACTAGAACAGGAACAGAATCACAGAAATGGAGATCACATGGAGGGTTATCAGTAGGGAGGGAGAG
>PVJD01019796.1:0-10883 GCA_004026545.1 Mormoops blainvillei
GATCCAACTTACTGCTTAAATATTCCTCTGGTGCTGCCCACCTGTGGGTGCCCAGCCAGCCTTCTCATGTCTCCGCCGTACTCTTTACCAGTCGGTTTGTGCTGAAGCTGATTCTTCTGTCTGTCTGAGGTTATAAGGCTTCTCTCTTGCTAGTGTTCAGTTGTTTGTTCTGGGTGATTTCTCCTCAATTTGGTTGTAATTCCAGATTGGTCCTTGGAGGAGGTCACTCCTATGCCATCTTGATTCTCCCCAGATTATTCCCAATAATGTATAGTTTCTGCTGAATTAGCTGTCCATTTCCTGTGAGGGGTCAATCTGTGTAAAAGGGTAGCTCTTTCCTGCTTGACACTGTTGGCATCTCTGTAGAAGAGCTGGGGCTGGGTGGGGTCCTGAACTCCCCTTGCTGTGCCTGTCGCTAACCTCTTTGCTCTGCTGGTTTCAGTGGATCAGGGCCCGAGGTACCAGCATAGCTCATAGTGTCTGAGAGAAGTTCAGAAAGTGCCCTTTTAAAGCTTCTTCTTTCTCTTGCAGATATATACTAAACAGGGGCTCCTGAGCCTGGCCTCACTGATCTGCAGAGACTGCAATCCCACAGGTGGGGGTGGGCATGCCTGCCTGTGAGGGGACCTGCCTGGCTGAAACAAATCTCAGGCACTCAGTTCCTGGTCATCCAGGCCCCAGCCTGTGACTCTTGCAGGAGACTCAGACCTGAACTCTTTGCTCTGTGCAGCACTCTGCTCAGAAGCCACTGTGGTCAGGTCCCACAGTCCCTTTGCTGTGGTACTTTCTGTTCTTCCTGTGCAGCTGGACTCGGTGGGAATTCTTAGAAATGCACGAGAAATAGAGGTGGGAGGATCTGGGTGATCAGATTCAAGTGCCTTTATTTGATGCTGGGCTGAGAGGTGGGCTGAGTCGGGTTGCCTTCAGCACCGGATGAAGGCAAAAGTGGGTTTTTTAAAAGAGAAAGTGTGGGGTTTGTGAGGGGATAAGGGAGTGGCTAGTCTTTGTCTTTCCAGGCAGGTGCCTCAGGGTGGCAGGATGTGAGCCAGGATAATGGGCTAGGTACACAGAGGGCTGTTCCCAGGTGCAAGAGGGCTACTGGCTAGGGTGGCTGGCGCCAGGTGTCCATTGTGCATGGTAGGAGAGTTTCAATTAAGCCCTGGGCTATCAAGCAAGTCGGGACAACTGAGTAATAGGCAATCCAGAGAGTTGGAAACTGCCCTGACTGGGTCATCAGCAGTCCAGCAGGTTGGGGAGGAGACCTTACCCTTTCAGGAATGAACTGCTTTTTCACTTTGACTTTGTTGGCAGGGCTGCTGCATGCACAAGCATGGGGTTCCTACCCAGCTATGCTTCATCTCCCCTTTTAAAAAAGTCTCTATGTGGAACTGACACTGCAGTGCCGAGCGATGGGCTGGCCCTCCACATGCTCCACCTCCCCAAAAATTTTCTCTTGCTCAGAGCTGTCCACAGACTGCCAATGCCTCTGACAATTTTAGGAGGTAGAGAATAGAGTTTCTCCATGGAAATCTCTTGGTTAGTACTGCAGATAGGGATGTGCTGCTCACTGTGTGTGTGCAGTCTTAGTCTCCCAGACTTTTCATATCCTTCCAAGTCTCTCCTGACCAAGGCCCCCACTCTGGCGGGGGGGAGGGAGCTACTAAGCTGCATTTTTGTCTGATCTTTCCTCTACCACAGATGCCTCACAACTCAACTTATAAAATCTCTTACTGCTGGCCAAGATGGATGCATAGGTAGATACACCTTATCTTTTGGCACAACCAAAAGAAGGGCAATAACAAATTAAAAACAAATAACCAGAACTGCCAGAAAATCAAACTGTATGGAAGTCCAACAACCAAGGAGTTAAAGAAGAAACATGCATCCAGACTGGTAGGAGGGGCAGAGATGGGTAGCCGGGGCAGAGAGGATACAGAGCAAGGCTGTGGTTGGCGGAACAGAGAGTTGCACATTTGAATGTGGATAAACTGGAAGCAACAACTGGGGAGTGAGAGAGACCGCACAACCCAGGCTGCCAGTGCAGGAAAAGAAAGCCTCAAAATCTCTACTGGTAAAAACCTGTGGGGATTGCGGCAGCAGGACAATCTGCCACTCTCAGAGGAGAGTTTATTTGAGAGACCCACGTGGTCCTAGAACATACACAAACCCACCCACCTGGAAATCACCACCAGAAGGGCCCAATTCACTTGTGGGTAGCAGGAGAAGGAACTGAAGCCCAGCCAAGAGCCAAGCAAGAGGCATTGTTCCCTATCAGACGCCTCCCCCACATATAGCACCACAAGGCAGTGATGTGGGTGCCCTGCCCTGGTGCATACCTAAGGCTCCGCCCCTTGCAACCTAATACGCATGCCAAGACAAAAAAAAAATATGGCCCAAATGAAAGAATAGATCAAAGCTCCAAAAATAGAACTAAGTGATGTTGAGGTAGCCAACCTATCAGATGCAGAGTTCAAAACACTGGTAATCTGGATGCTCACAGAAATGATTGAGTATGACCACAAAATAGAGGGAAAATTGAAGGCTATGCAAAGTGAAATAAAGAAAAATACACAGGGAACCAACAGTGAAGGGATGGAAATCGGGACTCAAATAAAAAAATTGGAGCTGAAAGAAGAAATAAGCATTTAACCAGAACAGAATGAAGAAACAAGGATTCAAAAAAAAAAAAATGAGGAGAGGTTTAGGAACCTCTGGGACAACTTTAAACATTCCAACATCCAAATCACAGGGATGCCAGAAAGAGAAGAGGAAGACCAAGATATTGAAAGCTTATTTGAAAAAATAATGAAGGAGAACTTCCAAAATCTGGCAAAGGAAATAGACTTCCAGGATGTCCAAGAGGCTCAGAGAGTCCCAAAGAAGTTGGACCCAAGCAAGCACGCACTAAGGCACATCATAATTACATTACCCTAGATTAAAAATAAGGAGAGAATCTTAAAAGCAGTAAGAGAAAAGGAGACAGCAACATACAAAGGAGTTCCCATAAGACCATCATCTGATTTCTCAAGAGAAACCTTATAGGCAAGAAGGGGCTGGCAAGAAGTATTCAAAGTCATGAAAGGCAAGGACCTACATCCAAGATTACTCTATCTGGCAAAACTATCATTTAGAATGGAAGGGTAGATAAAGTGCTTCTCAGATAAAGTAAACTTAAAGGAGTTAATCATCACCAAGCCCTTATTACATGAAATGTTCAAAGGACTTATCTGAGAAAAAGATGATCAAAACAATGACCCTCAAAATGGCAACAAACTCACAACTATGAACAACTGAACCTAAAAGTGAAAACAAAAACAAACTAAGCAAACAACTAGAGCAGGAACAGAATTATAGAAATGGAGATTGCATGGAGGGTTATCAGTGGGGAGGGGGAGGTTGGAGAATGGGGGAAATGGTACGGGGAATAAGAAGCATAAATGGTAGGTACAAAATAGACAGGGGGAGGTTAAGAATAGTTCAGGGAATGAAGAAACCAAAGAACTTTTATATACAACCCATGGACACGAACTAAGGTTTAGCGGGAATGCTGGTGGGAGGGAGGGTGCATGGCAGAGGGGAATAAAGGGGAGAAAAAAATGGGACAACTGTAATAGCATAATCAATAAAATATATTTAAAAAAAAGAAAAACTAAAATCTCTTACTGGCGGTGCAAAGCATCCTGTGTACTCCTTGGGTTCAAAAATTCATAACAGCTGAGGTTCTGTTGATTGTTCAGGTCACTTGTTGGAATATCAGCCCCAAATCCATGCTGGGGGCACCAGTAAGTGGGCTCAGCTTCCACCTACTTGGCTGCCATTGGATAATTCTACATTTAACACTTCCAGGGCCTACCAAACTGTTTTTGACAGCATCTGTAACATTTTACATTCCCACCAGGAATGTATGAAAATTCTTATATCCATACATTGTCACCAATATTATCATTTTCCGTTTTTGTAAATTATACCCAGTCTTGTGTGTATGAAGTTTTATCACACTGTGGTTTTGATTTTCATTTCCTTTAAGGACATCTTTTCATTGGTTTGTTGGCCTTTTGTATGACTTCTTTGGAGAAATGTTTATTCAACTCTTTGTCAATTTTTAATTGGGCTGTTTGTCTTTCTGTTGTTGTAAGAATTCTTTATATATTCTGGATATTAAACCCTTATTCAGATATATGATTTGCAAATATTTTCCACAAGTCTTTCCCATTTTTGATAATGAACTTAGAGGCACAAAAGTTTTTTTCTTTAATTTTCATAAATTCCAGTTTATTTATTCTTTGGTTCTTTGTGCCTTTTGTGTCAATCTAAGAAACAATTGCTGAACACTTATACAATGTTGATAAGAATGTAAAATGGTGCATCCAATGTGGAAAGCATTTTGGCTGAACTTCACAATGTTAAACAGACTTAACATGTAATCTCGTAATTTTCTTCCTAGGCATGTACCCAAGGGAATTAAAAACATGTATGTTCATATACCAATATTCATAACAGTACTAATCACAACAGCCAAAAAAGGAAACACCCAAATATCTAACAACGGATAAACAGATAAACAAACTGCAGTGTGTCCATACATAGAGCCATAAAAGAAAATAAAGTACTGCACATGATATCACATGGATGAACCCTGAAAACATTACATTAAGTAAAAGAAGCCAGGCACAAAGGCCATTTTTATGTTTATATTTATATTAAATGTCAAACATAAGCACATAGAGAGAGGCAGCAAGTGGGTTATGGCTGATTAGTGCTGAGAGGTGTTAATGTTAAGATGGCAATACTCCCCCGAATTCACCTACAAATTGAATATATGACCAGTCAAAACACCACCTGCTTTTCTTTTTGCATGAGTGGAGGAGCTGATCATAAAATTCGTAGCAACTTGCAAAGGACCCCAAATAGCCAAAACTAATTTCAAAAAAGAACAGTGTAGGAGGGACTCCCATTTCTCTATTTCAAATATACTGCAAAGCCATCCATAATCAAAAGAATGTGGAAATATAGACAAGTGGAAAAGAATGAGTCCAGAAGTAAGCCCATACAACTGTGATAACTTGATTTTTGACAAGGGTGCCATAATCATTCAATTTGGAAAGCAGTCTTTTAAATGATTCTGGGACAAGTGGATAGCCACATAAAAAGAAAGATTTTTGTCCCCTGTCTTGTACTATATACAAAAATTAACTCAAAATGACTCAAAGACCTAATTTTAAGACCTAAAACTATAATATCCTTAGAACCGAATATATGTATAAATCTTGACTTTGGATTGTTCACATTTCTTAAATATGGCAACAAAAATACAACTTTGTCTTGAGAAAGAACAATGTAGGAGAATGCAGCCTTCCCAATTTCAAAACTTACTACAAAGTTGAAGTAATAAAAACAGTATATTCCTCCCATAAGGGTAGAGACATAGAAGAGTGAAACTGAATGAGAATACAGAAATAAACCCACATATCTATGCTCAATTAACTTTCAATGAGAATGCCACAACATTTCAATAAGAAAAAAAATACTTTCTCAACCACTGGTTTTAGGAGAAATGGATATCCACATACAAAAGAAATATTTTGTCTCCTACCTCATACCATAAATAAAAATTAAATCAGAAGGGATCAAAGACTTAAATGTAGGACTTAAAAATCTAAAATTCTTGCAAGGAAGCATATGTGTAAATCCTTGTGATCCTGGATTAGGCAAGCAGTTTCCTTCCACTCCTAGGTATATACCTTATGGACTGAAAACATGTTAATACAATAACTTGTCCATAATGTTCATAACAGCATAATTCTTAATAGAGACAAAACAGAAACAACTCATATGTCCATGAACTGATGAATGGATAAACAAATGAGATAAATTCATAAAATAAAATAGTATACAGCCATAAAAGGGAATGAAGTCCTGCTGCATGTCACCACATGGAGGAATCCTGGATACATTTTGGGCAGGGAAAGAAACAAGACACAAAGGCCACATAAAGCAAGATGTCACTTATATGAAATATCCAGAATAGACAATTCTAAAGAGACAGCAAGAAGGTTAATGATTAATTGGGGCTGGGAGATCTTGGGCTGAGGGTGATAATAGTTAAAGTGTAGAGAGTTTCTTTTTGAAGTGATGAAAATGTGTTATAATCAACCGTGGTAAAGAAGATATACAAATGGTCACTAAACTCATGAAAAGATGTTCAACATAATTAGTCATTAGGGAAATACACATTACAATCACAATGCAATATCACTTTTCATTCAGAAGGATGGCTATCATTTTTTTAAAAGAAGGGAAGTAAGTGTTAGCAAGGATGAGGAGAAATTGGAACCTTCATATGTTGGTGGTGGGAATGTCAAATGGTACAATCTCTGTGGCAAACACTTTGATGACCCAGTAATTCCACTCCTAGATACATAGCTAGGTAATGGGAAGCATATGTTCACACAATAACTTGTATACCAGTGTTTTATAGCAGCATTACTCATGATAGTCAAAAAGTGGAAACAACGCAAATGTCCATCAAATGAGGAATGGATTAAAAAAAGAGGTATTCCTACATGATGGAATATTATACAGCCATAAAAGGAATGAAGCACTACTATATGTTACCACATGGATGAACCTTGAAAATATTATGCTATGTGAAAGAAGCCAGATACAAAAGACTATACATTGTATGATTCCATTTATATAAAATGTCCAGAATAGGTGAGTCTATAGAGACATGAAGTAGAATGGAAGTTACTTATGGCTGAGGGAGAAAAGGAAGTTAGTGACTGACTGATAAATGGCTATGGGTTTATTTTCCAGGTGATGAAAATGTTTTGGCATTGGACTGGTGATAGTTGCACAATATTTTGAATATACTAAAAAACACTGAATTATACACTTTAAAATTGTTAATTTTACCCACTATACCAATGGGACCCCAATAAATTAAATAAAAATGGTTAATTATATGGTATGTGAACCACAAATCAATTAAAAACATATTTTCTATAAGTGGACAATACAGAAACAAATTTAAAATTATATTTCACTTCTAATCCCACCAAACAGATAGCCAATAAGGACTTTTTTGGTACATTTCCTTTCCCTTTTAATCTATGTATGTGTATACATATATAATACATATTTCAAAATTAAAAATGAGATCTTAACCCTGGCCAGATGGCTAAGTTGGTTGTAGCATTGTCCTGTGCACAAAAAGTTTGTAGGTTTGATTCCCATTCAGGACACATATCTAGCTTGTGGGTTCAACTCCTGGTCAGGGTACATATGGGAGGCAACTGATGGATATTTCTCTCTCACTTCGATGTTTCTCTCTCTCTCTGTATCTTTCCCTTTTTTTCTCTCTCTAAAATCAATAAAAAAGTAAGGTCTTATTCTAAATGCAATTTTGTATTCTAATTATATTTTATGAAAAACATCTGTTCTTATGATATGGCTAAAATAATATAATTAACCCCTATGAATCTACCGTCTGGATCAACAAATGTTCAACTCATGGCCAATTTTACTTCATTTTTACTTCCTGATTAACTTGAAACAAATCCCAGAAATCAATTATGTCAGCATACATGTCCATAAATATGTCAGCCTACATATCTAAAATATAAGGATGCTTCTTAAAAATATAACAATACCAATATTATGCTTAAAATTTTATAATAATTTTAATAGCATCAGCCTTTTGGTGTTCAGACCTCCCCTAATTGTATCATAAATGTTTTTGTTATGTTTGGTTGTTCAAACTGGATCCAAATAAGTTCCACATACTACTATTCTTCAATATGTCTTACATGTCTTTTTTATTGAATTTATTGGGTGACATAGGTTAATAAAATTATATAGGTCTCAGGGGTACAACTCTAAATCACCTCTACATTGCATTGTGTGTTCACCACTCCAAGTCAAGTCTCCTTTCTCTTAAGTGTTATTTATTTATTTATTTTAATGTTCATTGATGTCTGAACTTTATATTGGCCCCCTGCCTCCCCAGAGGGTCCTCCACTTCTGTTGCCTTTAATACCTCAGAATTTTGTTGTTTAATCTAGAGCATCTCCTTCTTTCTCTTTCAATTTATTTGTTGAAGCATACTGGGTTGTCAGTCCTATAGAGTTTTCCATAGTCTGGATTTTTTTATTGTGTTATTTAGTGTTTTATTTATCCTACGTATTTTCCATAAATTATTATTTAGATTTAGAGCCTTGATCAGGCTTTAGTTTTATTTTCTACAAGAACACTTCATATGTAATGTTGTATATATGCCATCAGGAGGCAAATAATGTCTTCCTGTCCCCTCTTTCTGTGAAGTTAAGAGACACTGAAGACCCTTTCCCAGCGGTACTGTTTAATTAAAGATTATTAAATGATGGCGTTCTATCATTTTCCCCCATTTATTTGCTGGAATACCTTTGTTAAGAGAAAAGCCTTGTACCTAGGAATAAACCTTACCAAGGAGGTAAAAGATTTGTACTCAGAAAACTACGCAACACTGAAGAAAAAAATTAAGGAAGATACAAGTAAATGGAAGTATATACTATGTTCATGGATTGGAAGAATTAACATAATCAAAATGTCCATAGTACCCAAAGCAATTTATAGATTCAATGCAATGCCTATTAAAATACCAATGACATATTTCACAGATATAGAACAAACAATTCAAAAATTTATATGGAACCTTAAATGATCCTGAATAGCCACAGCAATTTTGAGAAAAAAGAACAAAGTCAGAGGGATCACAATACCCGATATCAAACTATACTACAAGGCTACTGTAATCAAAACAGTCTGGTACTGGTATAAGAACAGACGAATAGATCAATGGAACAGAATAGAGAGCCCAGAAATAAACCCATGTCTCTATGGTCAATTAATATTCAACAAAGGAGGCAAAAGTATAAAGTGGAGTAAAAATAGCCTCTTCAACAAATGGTGTTGGGACATCTGGACAGCTATGTACAAAAAAAAAAGAAACTTGACCACCGACTTACACCGCACACAAAAATAAATTAAAGGTGGATAAAAGACTTCAATATAAGTCACAAAACTATAAAAGTCCTAGAGGAGAGCATAGGCAAGAAAATCTCGAATATTCCATGCAGCAATATTTTCACCAATACGTCCACTAAAGCAAGGGACATAAAGGAAAGAATAAACAAATGGGACTTAATCAAATTAAAAAGCTTCTGCATGGCTAAAGAAAACATCAGCAAAATGAAAAGGGAACCAGACACATGGGAAAATAGATTTGCCAATGATAAGACAATGGTTTGAGCTCCAAAATATATAAAGAACTCACACAACTCCACTCTAGGAAGACAAACAACCCAATTAGGAAATGGGCAAATGAGCTGAACAGACACTTCTCCAAAGAGGACATACACAGGGCCCAGAGACACATGAAAGGATGCTCAGCATCACTAGCCATCAGAGAGATGTAAATTAAAACCACAATGAGATATCACGTCACACCAGACAGAATGACTATCATAATCAAATCAAAAAGTGACAAGTGCTGGCAAGGCTGTGGAGAAAAGGGAACTCTAGGACACTGTTGGAGGGAATGCAGTCTGGTATAGCCACTATGGAAAACAGTACGGAATTACCTCAGAACTAAAATGGAACTGCATTTTGACCCAGGAATTCCACTGCTGGGATTATACCCTGAAAATCTGGAAACACCAATTCAAATGAACCTATGTACCCCAATGTTCATAGCAGCACAATTTACAATAGCCAAGTATTGGAAGCAACCTGGGTGCCCATCAGTAAATGAGTGGATCAAAAAATCGTGGTACATTTGCACAGTGGAATACTATGCAGCAGAAAGAAAGGAGGAGATCCTACCATTTGCAACAGCACGGATGGAACTGGAGGGCATTATGCTAAGTGAAATAAGCCAGGTGGTAAAAACAAATACCATATGATTTCACCTATAAGTGGAGACTTATCAACAGAACAAACAAGCAAGTTAAATGTAACTGGAGACATTGAAGTGAAGAGCAAACTGACAGCGAACAGAGGAGAGCAGGGAGGGCAAGATGGGGGGAAACAGGGGAGGGGTGGTCAAGGAACATATATGGGGGACTCATGGACAAAGTCAAGGCAGGTGGGGTCGAGGATGATGGGAGGGGGGAGCGGTGGACAAAACTACTTGAACAACAATAACAAAATTAAAAAACAAAAACGAAGAAATGTCTCCTTACTAACTCTGTGGTTACCCTGAGGTATAATATACATGTGAAAGGTGGGATAAATACTTTCTTCATGCTCTTTTATTTTCCAGTTTTTTAAAGATTGTATTTATTTTTTTTAGAGAGAGGGGAAGGGAAAGAGACAGAGAGGGAGAGAAACATCAATGTGTGGTTGCTCCTCATGCGACCCCTATCGGATACCTGGCCCACAACTCAGGCATGTGCCCTGACTGGAAGTCAATCCAGCGACCCTCTAGTTCGCAGGCAAGCACTCAATCCACTGAGCCACACCAGCCAGGGCTATTTTCCAGTTTTTTAAATAAAGCATAGGAATTATTATTAATTATTATTATTATTGTTATTATTGTGTATCAGTCCGACTTAATGCATTGAAATAATATTTGATATGTTTCAATCCATTAAGTTATTATTCTCATTGATATACAAATTTCCCTCTATTTGAAAAGCAAGATCTTGAAGTTGACTTCTGAGTTCTTTTTAGCATGACCCAGTGTCCTTTGATATATAACTTCCTATATGACAAGATTTTCCATGATCATCTTGTAATTCCCTCCCCCAATCATGGAGTTAGCTTTATCTCCAAGGAGATCTGGAAAATATAATTTTAAAAGATATTTAATTTATTTATTTTTAGACAGAGGGGATGGGAGGGAG
>PVJD01019797.1:0-10883 GCA_004026545.1 Mormoops blainvillei
AACCAGACCCCCAGAGAGGGTCAAGTCCCTATGGTAGGGGTGTCCTTGGTGTGTTCAAGGCAGGACAAGGAGGCCAGTGTGGCTGGAGTGGAGGGACAGTGGAGGGAGGGTATCAGAGAAGTGATGGGGCGGGAGAGGCGGGGAGCAAAGCATCCAGGGCCTTTGTAGAGACTTTGGCTTTACTCTGAGGAGCATGGGAAGCCACTGCGGGAACGTCCCTCATGAACACAGATGTGACCGGGTCTGACTTTGGGTTTTAAAGGACCCTCTGGCTGCTGGTTTAGATTAGATTATGGGGGAGGTGAGTTTTCTGTGGCTACCACTACAAATTATTATACACCAGGTGCCTTAAAGCAGCCAGAACGTATTTTCTCATGGTTCTGGAGGCCAGAGTCGGAGATCAAGGTATTGGCAGGGCTGGGCTTCCCCTGGGCTTCTAGGGGATGTCTGTTCCTTGTCTCTTCAGCTGGCTCCAGGAGGCTCCAGGCATTCCTTGGCTGGTGGCTACAGGACTCCAGTCTCCGCTTCTGTCTTCACATGGCCTTTCTCTCAAATCTCCCCTGCCTTGTTCTTATAAGGACATTTATCGTTGGATTTAGGACCTGCCTAGATAAAGCAGGATAATCTCATCTAGAGATCCTTCACTCAGTTTCATCTGCAAAGATGCCTTTAGCTGCTATAAACATCCCTGTGTAGTTTTTTTTGGGGGTGTGTGTGTGTGTGAACCTAAGTTTCCAGCTCATTAGAGTAAATACCTAGGAGCAAAACTGTTGGATAATTGTAATAAGAGTTTGTTTGGTTTTTTAAGATAACAAGAGTTTGTTTAGTCTTTTAAGAAACTGAGGAAACTGCCAAACTGTCTTCCAAAGTGACTGTATCATTTTACATTCCCACACGCAGTGGCTGAGAGTTCCTGTTTCTCTACATCCTTGTCAGCACTTGTTATTGTCGGTGTTTCAGATTTTGGACATTATAATAGGTATGTAGTGATATGTCATTGTTGTTTTAATTTGTAATTCCCTAATGATGTAAGGCATGGAACATCTTTTCATAGGATTAATTGCTATCTATACATCTTCTCTGGTGAGGTGTCTGTTTAGGTCTTTTGTCCATTTAAAAAATTGAGTTGTTTTCTTATTGTTGAGTTTTTAGAGTTCCTTGTTTATTTTGGGAAACAGTCCTTTATCAGATGAGTCTTTTGAAAATATTTCTATTTTCCATTGATATTTAAAGTGATTATTTATATAGTTGGATTAATATCTACCATGTGTGTTACTGTTTTCTATTTGTTGCCTTTGTTCTTTATTCCTATTTCTGCCTTCTACTCTTTTTTTCTGACTTTTGTGGTTTTTGTAGACGGTTTTATATAATTCCATTTTATCTTCTTTTAAACATATCAGTTATACTTCTTCAAAACTGTTCTTAGTGGTTACTTAGAGTTTGCAACATGTTTACAACTAATCCACATCTACTTTCAAATAATACTCTACTGCTTCACAAGAAGTGCTAGTGCCTTGCAGTAACAAAACAGTCCTATAGTCTTCTCTTCCTACTTGTCTCATTACTGTCATTCATTTTACTTGTATATAAAGGGATAGTCATTGAATACATTGTTGCTATTATCATTTTGAACACACTGTTACCTGCAAGATCAGTAAAGAACAAGAAAAACAAAAAACATTTTTTTCCAGCTATGCATCTTAATGGTTAGACAATCGTATACTTTACATAACTTTCCCCTTGATATTTCAGTACCAAACTGGTACAATACATAGTTTACACAATATTATTGACTCTATTTTCTTATATTTTCTGTGGGTACTTCCCCATGACTATTTTGTAGCTACCAAATTATGCTCCCTAGTCCTTTCCCTTCTTTCACACAGCCCCCAGTCGCCCTCCCCTCTGGCGACTGCCAGTTCTCTCTCTGTCTGTATAAGTCTGTTTCAATTTTGTTCATTAGATTTTACTTATAAGTTAAATTACATGGTGCTTTTCTTTTTCTGACTGACTTATTTCACAGAGTATAATGATAAGATTTCATTCTTTTGACGGCTAAGTAGTATCCATTATGTAAGTGTACTTGTCTATTGATGAGCTCTCAGGTTGCTTCCATAGCTTGGCTATTGTAAGTAATGCTGCAACAAACTGAGGGGTGCGTGGATTCTTTCCAATTAGTGTTTTGGGTTACTTCTGATAAATCCCCCAAATTGGAAACACTGGGTCATAAGGCAGTTCCATTTTTAATCTTTTGAGGAAACTCCATACGGTTTTCCATAGTGGCTGCACCAGTCTGCATTCCCACCCACAGGGCGTGAGGCTTCCCCTTTCTCCATGTCCTCGCCCACACTTGTCATTTGTGGGTTTATTGATGGTAGCCATTCTGACAGGTATGAGGTGCTATCTCATTGTGGTTTTAATTTGCATTTCTCTGACAGTTAGTGACATTGAGCATCTGCTCATATGTCTATTGGCCATCTGTATGTCCTCTTTGGAGAAGTGCCGTATTTTGCTGTGTATAATGCACACTTTTTTGCGCAAATGTTTTTAGGGAAAAATAAAGATGCACATTATACATGGATAGTACTAATTCTGTGTCTATATAAATGCTTTTAATTCTTTTATTTATGCTTATGCATTAAAAGTATAACTCTAGAAAGCAATAACAATATCTGCATGCAAAATAATACCCTGGAATATGATAGTCAATTTTGTTTGTAAATATAGATAAATAAATAATTAAATTATAAAATTAAAACGAAAGTTTTTTTCCTGAAAGTCTGGGCCAAAAACGTGGGTGCACACTACACACTGCATGTCATCCTTGCACAGGGGCCATGCTAATCTTCTCTGTATCGTTCCAGTTTTAGTATGTGTGCTGCTGAAGTGAGCACCGTACACTGTAAAATACAGTATCTATTGAGATCCTCTGCCCATTTTTTAATTGGCTTTTTTTTCTTTTTTGGGGGGGTGTTAAGTAGTATGGGTTCTTTATAAATTCTGGATATTAACCCCTTATCAGATATCATTGGTGAATATCTTCTCCCATATAGCAGGTTGTCTCTTCATTTTTTGATTGTTTCCTTTGCTGTGCAAAAGCTTTTTAGCTTGATGCAGTCCCATTTGTTTATGTTTTCTTTTGTTTCCAATGCCTGAGGAGATATATCAGAAAAAACACTGCTACGAGAAATGTCTGAGATTTTACTGCCCATATTTTCTTCTAAAATTTTTATGGTTTTGAGTGTTGCATTTAAGCCTTTAATTCATTTAGAATTTATTCTTGTATATGGTGTAAGGAGGTCGTCTAGTTTCATTTTGCATGTATTTTTCCAGTTTCCCCAGCTCCATTTATTGAATAGACTGTCTTTACCCCATTGTATGTTCTTGCTTCCTTTGTCAAATATTAATTGACCATTAAGACATGGATTTATCTCTGGACTCTTTATTCTGTTCCATTGATCTCTATGTCTATTTTTATGCCAGTACAAATATGTTTTGATTACTATGGCCTTGTAGTGTAGTTTTAGATCAGGTAGCTTGATACCCCCAACTTTGTTCTTCTTTCTCAGTATTGCTGAGGCCATTTGTTGTGTGCGTGTACATGTCCATGTTTGTTCCAGTTCCGTGAAATACACCGTTGGTATTTTGATATGGATTGCACTGAATCTATAGATTGCTTTGGGTAGTTTGGACATTTCAATGATGTTAATTCTTTCTTTCCATGAAAATGTACATGCTTCCACTTATTTATATATTATTCAGTTTTTTCTTCAGTATCCTGTCATTTTTAATACAGGTCTTTTATCTCCTTGGTTAAATTTATTCCCAGGTACCTTATTTTTTTGTTGCAACTGTAAATGAGATTGTTTTTTACTTTCCCTTTATGGTATTTCATTATCGGTGTATAAAAAGCAGCCAATTTCTAAATATTAATTTTGTATACTGAGAGTTTACTGAATTCATTTATCACTTCTAGTAGTTTTCTTGTGGAATCTTTAGGGTTCTCCATATACAGCATCATGTCATCTGCAAATAATAACAGCTTTGCTTCTTCTTTACCAATTTGGATGCCTTTTATTTCTTCTTATCTGATTGCTGTGGCTAGGACTTCCAGTACTATGTTGAACAAAAGTGGTGAGAGTGGACATCCCTGTCTTGTTCCTGATCTTAAGGGAAGCACTTCTAGTTTTTCCTCATTGAGTACAATGTTAGCTGTGGGTTTGTCATACATGGCCTTTGTTACATTGAAGTATGCTCCCTCTATTGACACTTTGCCGAGAGTTTTTATCATAGGTGGGTACTGGATTTTATCAAATGCTTTTTTTCTGCATATATTGATATGATCATGTGATTTTTATCCTTCCTTTCATTCATGTGGTATATCATGTTAATTGATTTACAAATATTGTAACTCATACCAGGAATAAATCCCACTTGATCATGGTGTGTGATTTTTTTAATGTACCACTGGGGCCAGTTTGCTAATATTCTGTTGAGGACTTTTGCATCTATGTTTAGCAGGGATATTGGCCTATAATTTTCTTTCTTTGTAGTGTCTTTATCTGGTTTTGGAATTGTGATAATGCTGGCCTCATGAAATGAGATTGGGAGTCTTTCCTCCTCTTGAATATTTTGGAATAGTATGAGAAGGATAGGTGTTAGTTCTTTGAATCTTTGGTAAATTTCACCTATGAAGCCATCTGGTCCAGGACTTCTGTTTGTTGGGAGTTTTTTGATTACTGCTTTAATTTCATTAAGTGTAATCAGTCTGCTCAGGTTTTCTGATTCTTTCTGATTCAGTTCTGGAAGATTGTATGTTTGTAAGAATTTATTAGTTTCATCCAAGTTGTCCAATTTGTTGGCATGTAGTTGTTTGTAATATTTTCTCATAATTATTTGTATTTCTTTGGTGTCAATTGTTACTTCTCTTCTCTCATTTCTGATTTTATTTCTTTGGGTTCTCTCTTCTTTTCTTTATGATTCTGATGAGAGGTTTGTCCACCTTGTTTAGGGCCGCACAACCCAGTCTCTCCTTGCACACTCCAGTTTGCTCCAAGTCACCCTCCCTCCACTGGAGCCCAGGGTGAGTGGGTGTGGACAAGATTTTGTGTGTTGGCTTTTTAAGAGGACACTAGGGTCTTTCCTTGGCAGACTGAACCCCTGCTGATCTCCACAGCCAGGTGCCATAGGAACTCCTCTTCCTGGCTCTGGTGCTCTAGCTTGGGGAGCCCAGCATAGGGCTTTTGTGGGGACACAGCCCATAAGGAGGAATGCAAAATGGCTAATTTGTGTACTAAATTTTCACATGCTAATCAGCCACTGTTTGGGACTTTGGCTGATTATATGTGCTATAATTATGGTCCAGAGTATTGCAATTGACTAGGCCTCTGGACGAAGTTCCCACAAGATGATCTCCAGCTTTCTTGGCCAAGATGGTGCTCCTTTGCAATCCCAACGCTTGTTATCTGCATGCTCAATTAGAACAAAGAAAATACTGTACCTTTGAGAACCATGGGAAGCTTTAAAAAAAACAGTGGTACCCTGAGATATCTAAATAAAAATAAGAGGCTACTATCTCCTCCATTAGGAAAAAAAAATAATTCTAAGCCTTGATAAATTAAAGAGGAAAACAGCCCCTCAGGAATCTAGAAGAAAGAGGGGTCACTGGAATACTCTTCCTCTGACCCTTGAGCTTGTGACTCAAAAACCAGGTTTACTAATAAACAAAACCAAACCAAAAAACCTTGGAAGATTGCTTGCTTTCCAGCCCCACCCCCTCTTATCTGCCACCCTGCTACCTTCTCCCTTTCTTCCTCCCTCATTTTTGTCTCTAGATGGGCAGCAGCCATCTGATGCTTCGGCTTTACCTCTGGGACCATTTTTTAATCTCCCTCCAGGAAAATCAGCCCCTTTGAAGACCCAGGCCTTTGGGGACCATTCTTTTTATTTTTGGAGTTTCCAACTTGCTTTCTATGTCTTTTGTTTGTGTTGATAAGCTTACCTTAAGGAGAAACTTTAAAGGAGAGAATCTCAAACCTCTTCAAGACAACAGAATGAATTCTTTGATTTTTTTTTTTTTTAAAAGCACTTTCAAGGAATTGTTACAGCATGCAAAAGCATAGCGGAGGTGTTGGTGTTGGCTAAGAGGGGCCCCAGGCTCCCCTCCCCTACAGACCTGGCTGGGGGATAAACATGGAGCAGGGCCATTGAGAGTTATTTTGCATATCAATAACAGCAGACTAGTCTTCCAGACTGAGTGGCTCCAGAAAAGTACCATAACTTTAACCCATGATGTAACTGGGAGGCAGCTCCCCTGGTTACAGCACCTGTGCGAGAGCTTGGAGATGGTTCCTCCACTCCTCAGGGCCACGCCTGCCCGGAATAACTATGGCAGCCAAGAAAGGAAGAGAATGGGGGAGTGATAGCAGGTGTAGCCAGTTGTGGGAGGAGTTGGAAATGGGGCCACGGAGGAGGGCCCAGGCTGGGATTTAAACTAAAGGTGGGCCTCCTCAAGGGACATTGGGGAACAATGTGAAGACAGCGTGGGAAGGAAAGGGGTGAAAGGAATCTTGCTAGTGGGCCATGAGCTGGCGCCACATGGTTTTGGATTAAGAACTGGAGATCGCGGCGACACAGCTGATGGTGCTGGGAACCGCAGGAGGCGTGCTCAACCGAGCTCCAGGCTTCTGTTCCTTTTCTTCTGAAGGACGGTACCCCCGACTGGCCTAACTGGCCTGATTGGGCAAAGTGGGGAAAGACAGGACTGTGTGTGTTGGTGGGTGTTTTAAAGGGATTTTGAGATTTAATGGTGATGTTTAGCCATTACTCAAAGCCTGTATAACTTTTGAATAAATAGTTCCTTTCCTTTTCACCAGATGCTGTCACCGAGAGCCATAATTCCTAAGGACAGCCGGCAAAGAACCACGGTACAGAGAGCGCCTGGGAGAGGCAGGCTTGTTCCGGTAATGGTGCTGGGCCCCCACACGGGTCCTTTCGGTAACAAAAGCTTTGACCATGTGAGTAGAACCTCAATCAAGTTTAGCTGCCAGAAAACATATCTGGATCCATAATTTTGGGGGGGATTTTGTGTTGTGCTGTCTGTTTATGTGTGTCTATATAAGTCTGTTGTAGATATGGTATATTTTTATCAATAGATGGTACGGCCAAAAATCGATTTGTAAATTCAAATTTAGACTGTAAAAGGGCTCTATTCAATGGGCTGGAAACAAATGAGCGCTTATACATATTGAAGAAATAGCAGACACTAACGCAATTGCTTTTGCATTGCACGTGACCTAGGATTAATTTTTAGTAAATAAAAAAGTAGCTTGAGGATGTTGGTTTAATTAAGGACATGCAGTTCCCACTCTCTCTAGCTTTGGAGCTGACAGATCAGATGTGGAACCATGGTAATAAGTTTGGAGAACTTAATGTGTCATTTGACAAGTCCAGAAGGGCACAACATGTGTTAGATTAAGATCCAGACATTTGTGATAAAGCCTGATTAGGATGTTAGGGTGACTGAAAATTATTTCATATAGAGAATAAGGGGTGTGTTTGGTACAAGAAGGTGTGAGCAATGGAAATGCATTTTTACTGCAACAAAACAAAGTAATCCTTTCTTAAAGCAAAAGGTTGTTCTGAAATTTAAAAAGGAAAAAGAACAAATGATAAAAGGTTTATGAAAGTTGCAGAAAGTTTGTGTGTGTTGCAGAAGGTTCATGGAAAAGGATCTTGAAAATGAAATCTTATGTGTGGTCAAACTAAAGTTGGAATGGATTTAAGTTAAACTATACTGATATGGAATTGGAACTTGGGTTTCTCTCTGTTAAAAGGAAAAATGTTATGTATAGACACACTACTGATATGTTCTTAATAGGAAATTATACAGGGAGAGTAAGATGTTCTCTGAACCATCAGGTCTTTGATGGCTTATGTAAACCAAACCTTAATATTTAAAGAACTAAATTTTACTTTTAACCATTTAATTTTGTATAATTTCTTGTGAAGTTTTTTCCCTTAATTCTCACCTGAGGATATATCCACTGATTTTAGAGAGAGGAAGGGACAGAGAGGGAGAAACATCGATGTGAGATAGAAACATTGGTTGGTTGCCTCCCATACGGGCCCTAACCAGAGATTGAATCCCCAACGTAGGCATGTGCCCTGACCGAGAATTTAACCTATGACCTTTCGGTGTAACTATGGGACAATGATCCAACCAGCTGAGCCACTTGGCCAGGGCACTTGTAATGTTTTTGTTTTTTTTTTAAATTATTTTATTGGTGTTCAATTACAGTTGTCCCCATTTTCCCCCCATTACTCTTCCCTGCGCTACCCACCCTCCACCTTCCACATTCAGCCCTTCCCCCACCGTTGTCTTTGTTCCTGGGTCCTTTATTCATGTTCCTTGACTTGACCCTTCCCCTCCTTTCCTGCATTATCCTCCTCCCCTCATCCCTCTGGTCACTGTCAGTTTGCTCTTTATTTCCATGGCACTGGTTCTATTTTGCTCACTTGTTTTGTTGATTAGGTTCCACTTATATGTATCACTGCCTGACTTATTTCACTTAGCATGATACTCTCCAATTCCATCCATGCCGTTGTGAATGGTAGGAGTTCCTTCTTTCTTTCTGCTGTGTAGTAGTCCATTGCGTAAACGTGCCGCAGTTTTTTGATGCACTTGTTTACTGATGGGTGCTTAGGCTGTTTGTAGCACTTGGCTATTGTAAATTGTGCTGCTGTGAACATTGGGGTGCATAGGATCTTTTGAATTGGTGTCTCTGGATTCTTAGGGTATAATCCTAGCAGCGGAATTGTGGGGTCAAAAGGTAGTTCTGTTTTTAGTTTTTTGATGAAATTCAATGTATAACTAAAATAAGATAATCTCTCCTTATGAAAAGGGGAAATAAAACGAGTTAGGTCCATTTGATGTTTGGAAAGTGCATTTCAATCCAATTGTCCCCCTTCAAGGATAAAAATGTATTAATTATGATCCATATATATATTCTCATTGCGTAGAAACATTCCCACGCCGAGGAGCTACAGCCATAGCAGTTACTGAAATACTCCTAGAAAGGATTTTTCCTGCTTGGAAAGTCCCCGCAGAGTCCCACAGGGGCCAGAGAGCTCATTTCACTAGACAAATTCTCTACCAGTTATGCAAAACCTGGCTGATATCTCAGCACTTTCATTGTGCTTATCATCCCCAGTCCTCTAGTTTTATAGAACAAATTGGCAAGATAGGTAAAACTGAATTGGTAAATCTTGCTGAATCTTTTAATTTGCCTTGGCCTAAAGCATTTCCCTTGGTATTGCTTAACTTAAGATCAATTCCTTTTAGTATACATCGATTGTCCCCTTCTAAAATTGTTACTGGAAGGCCTAGCCTGTGAGGCTAGATTAGATCAGGGATCGTGCAAAACTGCCGTCCTAACGAGACCTTCTAACTCACTGCGAAGAATTTACAAAGGCTCTTGAAATTAATGCAAGCTTATAGAGCAATCTTTCCACAGCGTGTTCCCAGGAGATGAAGACACCAAACACCATGGCCTACGATCCAGATACATGGTCCATCTAAAAAGCATCTCCAGCCTCGCTGGAGTGGACAATATCGAATATTGTTAACTAATCCCTGAGTTGCAAGGTTAAAAGGTACTGATCCACGAATTTATGATTTTCATTTTAAAAGGTTCTCCAGCTTGCATCTTATTCACTTGATTGAACACCCAAGCCTATAGGGGACCTCAAATTAGAGTTATCCAGAGGTTGGTTTTTGCCTTGACAGTTTTACATTATTTATTATTTATCTTTGAGTCTGCATTTACTTTGCTGAAATCAGATCATTATGCTAAGAAAATGTTCTATTCTATTGGTATTATTTCTTAAGTAACTCTTAATTTCGTTTTAAAAATAGACATAATTAACTCACAGACTGGCAGCTTCTGTTGAAATTCTTACTCTCTTCTCCTTCCTGAGTTTATTCTAATCTCTGACTGTAACTTGTAAACATCTGCTTATAATTAATGAAATGACCCCATTTGGTCCCAATCAGCTTAGCAACAGAGACTGTCATGCTTAGAAACTGAGTCTCACAGATGTAAGGTAAAAATTAACAAACTAAAGTGTTGTAGAGGGAAAACCTCACAGGCTAATCCCTCTAAAAACTCCGTTTACAGAAAGTTGAGACTTTAGGAGAGAAGTGTTAAAAGAAAATCATTACTAGAATAATAACTTGCACATGTGATTAAAACACTCCATTTACTGAAAGTAGGGAGCTTTCTTCGAGGATTGGTCTGAACTAAAATGTGCCAGAGGCTCCCCCTGAGTGTCCTCAGGCCTGCCTGCCCCCTCTGTGCCGCCATAAAAGGGCTGAATTGGACCCAACATATCACCTCACCTTTTGAACCTCTGCAGAAGTCCTTTTGTCCAGAGGTTTCTAAGTGTTTTTACACAAGTAAATTCACCCACCTCATCGTCACTTCTCTCCCCAGAGATGGGTCATTTCAGTAGCACAGACATTGACCTAAATGGCTACTCGAGGTCCCCTGAGAGGTCCTCGTGGAACCTGCAAATGGCTGTCCAGAGTGTAAAAGTACCTTGCAGCCTCCCTGCAGACCCAAGCGCATTGCCTCCTTAGCAAGGGCCGCTGGAAGGAGGGACGAATCGTCTTTAATCTTTACACCAAGGCTCCTGCCAGTTGGCCGTTCCCCAGGCTCATGAGGAGCCCACATTCCTGGACACCCAGACTTCAGCCCCCCTCTCTCCTATCTTCCTGCCCCAAAGGTGAGTGAGGACAGAACATGAATTTTTAAAGATACTTTATGAATCACTTTGATTAAATAAATAGTTGGCCCTGTTTTTTTTGTTCCCCCAAACCCTTT
>PVJD01019798.1:0-10873 GCA_004026545.1 Mormoops blainvillei
AGGTTTATTTCTGGAGACTTAAGTCTGTTCCATTTTTCTATATATCTGTTTTTATGCCAGTACCATACTGCTTTGATTATTGTAATTTTCTAATATATTTTGAAATCAGGAACTGTGATGCTTCTAGCTTTCTTATTTTTCTTTTTTAAGATAGTTTTGGCTTTTGAAGGCCTTTTGTAGTTCAATATTGCTTTTTTTTTGTTATTTTTTTCTTTATCTAAAAAGTGCCAATGGGATTTTTATAGGAGATGCATTGAATCAGTGCATTCCTTTGGGTACTATGGGTATTTTAACAACATTAAGTCTTATTACCCATGAACATGGGATATCTTTCAATTTATTTGTATCTTCTTTAATTTCTTTCATAAGTTTTTATAGATTTCAGTGTATATTGCTCACCTTCTTGGTTAATTCCTAAATATTTAATTCACCTTGATGTTATTTAAATTTATGAATTCAGTAAATTTCCAGAGCACAACCAATTTTTGTATGTTGATTTGATATCCCAGAAATTTACTGAATTTGTTTATTTGTTCTAACAGTTATTTTGTGAAGTCTTTCAGTTTTCTACATATAAGATTATGACATATGCAAAAAGACATAATCTACTTTCTTTTTCCTGATTTGGATACCTTCTATTTTTTTTTTTTTCATACCTAAAGGTTCTGGCTATATATTCCAGTACTATGTTGGATAAAAGTAATGAGAATAGGAATTCTTGCTTTGTTCCCCATCTTGGAGGAAATGCTTTCAATTTTTTACCATTCAGTATAAAGTTTACTGTGGCTTTTCACATAAGACCTTTATTGTATTGAGGTAAATTCCTTCTTTAGCTACGTTGTTGAGAGTTTTTATTATGAAAATGTGTTCGATTTTGTCAAATGCTTTTTCTGGTTTTATTGAGATTATTTATCTCTTTCTTGTGCATATAAAAAGTCTTCATTTTTACCCCCTACCCTCCTTCATATAAATTTAGATACTACTCCTCAGTACCTTAAGAAATATTCCTGTAGCCCTCGGTGGGTAGTTCAGTTGGTTAGAGAACTATTCTGGTACTCCAAAGTTGCAGGTTTGATCCCTTGTCAGGGTACATACAAACCTCAACCAATGAAAGCATAAATATGTGGAACAAAAAAATCTCTCTCTCTTTCTTCCCATCTCTCTCTAAAATCAATTTTTAAAAAGAAATATTTTTGTAATATTTCTGTAAGCAAAACTTACCTTGGAGGACATACCCTTTATTTGAAAAGCCAATATAACTGCAAATAACTCATATTTGTATCTTTCATATGAAAATGGATAATTAAATCTTTGAAGACAAATTTTTATAGAATATCTACATTATGAATGAATCACTTAACTCCTGGAAGCCAATTTCACAGGTTTCTGCGTAGACTTTCCCTGCACAATAAGTATATTCTTCACCTCCAATAAATCCTCACAAACTTGATTTATCATGCTATTGGCAATTGATATATAGATTCATTCCAGGCCACACAAATGAATCTGACATACAGGGAGGGGAAAATGTAAGTTTTCAGTTTTTCTCACTGGAAATAATACAATAATTAATAAATGATAATACATGAATAAACTTTGTTTTGCATACGTAAACCCTAAACCTGCTTTTGCCCCACCCTGTATTTCTTCTGTTTGTCCAAATATTGCTTTAAAGTTCCCATTGGCAAATATTACATTTGAAGGATAGTTATTCAAGAAGGGGATCAAGTCTGGCATTTTACTGGATCATATCGGTATTACTTTCTTCAATTCGCTACTGTATTATCAATTTCTGGTCTCTTGTTAAGGTCAAATTTGGACTTCAGTACAGCAATTTTAAAGTTACTAATGTCTTTTCAACTCCATAGCTTTCCAGTGTGAAGGTTAACAAGTTTTAATAATATTCCTCCCACCACCTAAATTCTTCTGGTTGGGCTAATCATCAGTTTAACAGAGACAGATTAACAAGAGAAAAATCAGTTTTAATACATGCACATGGAGAATAAACATAAACATGAAAACTCCACAAACGGTGAGATAACATGGAGTACATAAGACATTTTTGGGCAAAGGAGAAAGGGGGGAAATGGGGAAATATATTTCAAGAGTGACAATGGTTGATTTATAGGTATTTGAGGAAGAGGCACACATACATGCCTGGAAAATCCTTGCTAGGCAACTCAGAGATAATGGATACAATGGGTATTGATCTAACAGGCTTCCGGCTGTGGTAAAGATTGTTAAGGTGATTAAACCAAGTTTCTTTTCCAAAATCAAGTTTCTCTGTCTGAATTTTTTGAGTAGGAAAGAGGGAGAGAATCAAAGGTTCTTTCTGAGTCTTTGTTTCTTAATAAACAGCTTAAAAACAATATCCTAACACGAAGCTTCAGGGTGGCAGAATTTTATTTCTCTTCACCATTCTAGTATAACCAACCACACACTTATTTTCATTTTAAATATTAAATTAGTATTTATATGTTTAAAAATAATTTTTTAAAATCTCAAAATAGATGTCCAAGATTAATTTTAATACTTCTTACCATTAATTTTATTTATATACCTTATACCACCTATCACAGCAAAATAACTAGGTAGCATGTACAAATGTATACAACTAGTTAATGACCAGAATTTAAAATTGCTAAAATCTTTTTAAAAGGAAATTTGCAGTGTATTTGATAAAAAAAATTTGCTCTAGAAAATTTGACAAAATTAAGTTTTTAAAAAATTAATGGTGATTTTCCAATAAACTATATGCATAGCATATGGCAATTTATGTGTTTGCTATTGAATCATATAATACATAAAGATCACCAACATTGTGTAATGGTATCACACAGAATAAATAACTGATTAAACTACTAAACTGGATTTCAATATGGAAACACTTGTTTTCTAAAGAGGAAATATATTCAATTCATCTTATTACTTTTTATCTTAGTTTACAAATACAGAATGAAAAACAATACAATTCATTACCAAAAAAATACTGAAGAAAATCCTTGACAGCATTAGACTAACAAGTGGATAGACCATCAGGAGTTGTGAACAAAATGAAATTATTTTACTATGCTGTCTTAAACATTCACTGAAATTGAAGAGGTAGCAAATTATTCTGAAATATTAATTTGTGATACTGATAGGGGGCTCAAATGTTGGAAAAATTTTAGTTTCAGGTAACAGCTAATAAGCTTAGTAATCAATGTATGTAAAAAGATATTGTTTTGTTATGGAAAAATGAAACGACCAGACACTGAGGGGTTTAGGAGCACAATCTTTATTTAAGTGCACGGACCCAGAGGAGACAAACTCCAAATTCTGAGCCCAGAACAATAGCCCCGCATTCCTTTTATGCTGGGCCAAGTGGGGGAGGGTATTGGGAGGCGTGGTATAGATTTGGCATGAGAAGGGCTTACAGAGGTGGGAGAGAAGTATTTACATCATAAGTCAGGGCAATTAGCATTTCATCTTTGGTATCAGCCTTGATTCCCTCTACATTCCCCCCTGTGGGTGCTTAGACAGCGTTTTCGTCTGTCTCTGCACCCAGAAATGGGGTCCTCTGCTCCTGTTGGGGGTCTAGTGCTGGAGATGATGGCAGGTAGCATTGGCTTGGCGACGGTCCACTCCTCTTCCCCATCTTGGCAGGTCCTTCGCAGCTTTAGGGCTGGGATTCAACCTGGTCCCTGCTCCGGTCCTGGGTTGGTTTCCTCAGGGTCAGCAGTGACCTTGGCCCTGGTGTGATGGATCCATGGAGTAATACCTGCAACTTTTAAGGCGGTGGGGGTAGTTAACAGTATTAGGTAGGGCCCAACCCATTTGGATTGGAGGGACTCTTTTTTCCAGTCTTTTACCCAAACATACTGCCCTGGCTTATGGGAGTGGGTTGGCCCCCCTGTTGGCACTATTTCTTGCCCAAGGTGGGCCTGCCTGACTCTCTCTAATGCTTGACCTAGGGCTTTTAGGTAGGAGGCTTGGTGGGCCTCCCCTAAGGTGGTGAAGTCTGTGGTAGTAGGGATTTGGGTTATAGGGGTTGCCCTTCCATATAGGATTTCGTATGGGGTGTACCCTGCTGAATTTGGGGTGCACCTAACTTGGAAGAGGGCAAGTGGCAAGACATCTGGCCAAGGTAAGAGAATCTCTTGCCGAAGTTTTCCTAGAGTCTCCTTTAGAGTCCGGTTCATTCGTTCTACTTTACCCCAGCTTTGAGGTCGGTAGGCAGCATGAAGCCTCCATTTTAGTTTTAAGGCTTGGGTTAGTAGTTGGATCACTCTTGCAGTAAAGGCAGGCCCGTTGTCACTTTGGAGACTGAAGGGCATGAGTTCCACTATTACCGGCTCTCGTTCCGTGGCCAGCCCCGGCGTGTTGTCTTCTGCCCAGACCCCAGAGTATTTAGCCCAGAGGGGGTCTGGGGCTGACACTCCATCTTCCTGGTGGAGCCTATATTCTTCTTCCCATGGAAGCACTAGGGCAATAGTTCGTGGCGTGGGGAGGTCCAGGGAGGCCCCTTCTGGCCGGAAGGTGATCCACGTTGTTAGCTTGGTCAAGATATCTCAGCCTAGTAGGGGGATAGGACAGTCTGGTAGGTAGAGGAACTCATGGGAGATCTGGTGGCCCCCAAGTTCGACCTTCTGTGCCTCACAGAATTCCTGGGGGCTAGCTGAGAGTCCGGTGGCTCCCTGCACGAGGATTTCTTTCCCCGTGGGGGCCCAACTGGGATAGTGACTACTGAGTGTTCCGCCCCTGTGTCTACCATAAAGTCAATGTCTTGGCCCCCAACTTTGACGCTGATCATGGGTTCCTGAGGACCGAGGGTAACGGAGCCTGGTCCCCCCTAGTCTTGGCTGAACCCAGCGAGGGCCAATACGTTGGGGGCTGGTGGTGGTGGGATAGCCTGGCTGGTGGGCGTCTCCTCTCCCCGCTTGAGAACTGGACAGTCTCGCTTCCAGTGCCCGTGCTCCTTACAATAGGTACACTGGTCCTTTTCTGCCTTGAAGTGTCCCTATTTGTTGATCGGGTCACCCCTGGGGGCCGGCCTCCCTAGTGCGGTGGCCAGCAGGGAGGTCTGCATTTTCTGGTCCTCTGGGCGGGCTGCTGCAGCCACCTCATCTCGATTTTCATATACTTTATTGGCTACCGCTAGGAGTTGATTTAAGGTCATTCCTGCAAAGCCCTCAAGCTTTTGGAGCTTCCTCCTGATGTCCACGGTCGATTGAGAGACAAAGGCCATGGCTACCAAACTTTGATTTTCAGTTACCCCTGGGTCAAAAGGGGTAAACACTCGGTATGCCTCCATCAGCCACTCAAGGAAGTCTCCGGGGCACTCATCTGACCTTTGGTGTACGGTGGTGACCTTAGCCATATTAGTGGGCTTCCTGGCTGCCGCCTTTATCCCCTGTAACAGGGAGTGGCGATACAGATCCAAGGCGGCCCGCCCTCTCTCAGTGTTTGGGTCCCAAGTGGGCTGTTGTTCAGGGGCGGCGTGGCGCCCATAATCTGAGGGATCTAGGGTTCCTGCCGGGGCATGCGCTTCAAGGTAGCACTGGGCCTCCTCTAGAATCTTTCTCCTCTCCTCAGTGTTGAACAGGCTCAGGAGAAGTTGGCAACAATCAAACCAGGTGGGTCAGTGGGTTTGGAAGATCGAGTCTACGAGCTCGATCATGGCCTGTGGCTTCTCGGAGAACGGAGGGGTGTGGTGTTTCCAGTTCAGGAGGTCAGTAGTACTGAATGGCTGGTAGTAATAAGTAACTGGTCCAGGTTGAACAGTCCCAGCCTCATTAACTCAGGACACCGCCTGCACCTCTCGGAGGGGCATCTGGAGAGGAGGCTGGTGGCTTCTAAGTCTGCTAGCTATGGGTGATGGACCTGGATGGGGCAGGGCTGGGTACCGAACCAGGGAGAGTTCCTGGGGAGACTGATGCCCCTGGGGCGAGATAGAAGGTGGGGAAGTCAGGGGCTCCTGCGGGGGAGCCGTAGGGGACGCCTGCGGACAACACATTCTTGGGCGTGCCCCGCCGGCGGCACCCCTACGGCGCCCCTGAGTCTCCGCGCACTTACTAAGCCAGCTGGGCATATCTTGGGCCAACTCCTGCCATCTATCTATATAGGGAAACTGATCGGGATGTCCTGGCTTTCCTGTAACTTTCAGGTGAACTGCTCTTATAGTGGATAGATTTAATGTACCCTCGGGGGGTCAGCCGACCCCAAAAGTCGGCCACTCTGCAGTACAAAATGTCTCTAATTGGTCCGCATCAAACGATGGGTCCTGCCCTTTAAATTTGCTGAAATTCTGCAGCATACAATCTAAAATTGTAGAAGGTCCGCCCCCCATGGCTTCCCTCCCACGCGGCGCAGACACACAAAGGGTGGGGGCACTCGCTCGTCCACCTGGCCTGCTCCTTCGTGGGACGAAGTCAGTCTTGGCTAAGGTTGCCCCTACAGAATTCGGGGTTAACTGTCAACCATTATGCCGTACAACCTGACACAGGAACCGCAGGTTGGGACCCACTCTCGCTCCGTAGGCTAGCGCCTGGGGAGCCACAAACACAGACACACTTGGGTTCACTCTCAAACATTCAGAGGCTATTCAGTTCCCTCCCCGAGCGAGGGTCCGGCGGTCGGACTTCTGTAGTCTCGGTCCTACTGTAACAGATGAGGGACCCAAATCCCTCCCGATCTCGGGTCTGGTCCCTGGGTACTTACCGATCTGGCACCTTCCGATAGATCGTGTTCCGAAGCCCCCACTTCCCGGCTGGAGTCGCGGGCCGGAGTCCGGTGTCCCAACCGGTCGGGGCCTGAGAAATCTCAGGGTGCGAGCTTCCCCCATCCCCAGCCGGGCCACCGGGCACCCAGCCCGCCCTGTTCAGTCAGCGGCAAGTCGGTCCGAATTTATGTAAGGTCGTTTCCCGGTCAGGGAACCAAATGTTATGGAAAAATGAAACGACCAGACACTGAGGGGTTAGGAACATGATCTTTATTTACGTGCACGGGCCCAGAGCAGACAAACTCCAAATTCTGAGCCCAGAACAATAGCCCCGCATTCCTTTTATGCTGGGCCAAGTGGGGGAGGGTATTGGGAGGTGTGGTATAGATTTGGCATGAAAAAGGCTTACAGAGGTGGGAGAAAAGCATTTACATCGTAAGTCAGGGCAATTAGCATTTCATCTTTGGTATCAGCCTTGATTCCCTCTACAGTTTCAGGAACTGAAGTTATAACCCACCTTGACTCCAGGAGACCTTAAGCAGTTCCACCTTTGTGCCTCAGGAGGACTCAAGCAATCAAGATGGCATCTGAGCCATCGTACTCCAGAGGGAGATGACCACCACCTAGGACATAGCTAAAGATGACCGCCCAGGGCAAGAATGCTACAGTTTGGGTTTTTTTTTTTAATCCAATTAACTTTTCACTGAATTCTAAACCCCTTACCTACACTTTGTTCTCATAAAAAGGGCAATTTTTAAATGGAACGTAAGATAGTCTGTTAGGGTACATACCTGCCCTCTTCTCAGAACGCTGGTCATCTGAATAGAGCGCCCATAAAGATTCAATCCCTGTCTCTGCTTACTGGGTCTGGTAGGTGACAGAAAGCATGAGCACCGGCTTTTCCACTTTTCCAGATTCAAAACTTTGGCATGTTTAAAGAGGGTATACAAAATCATAGAGAATGAGGATTTCCACTAGTGAGTAGCAATTATGTTCTGAAGAAATATATATCGACTAATGTTTACAAGGTTCTAAACCATTGCCTTTCTTGGAATTCTAGACTGAGTACTTTGTTTCAGAGCTTCTTGTTTAATGCCTTGCCATGTAGTTGATCCTTCTGTAGGTCTATCATTCTGGTTCTCTGAGCTATATGAAAGCTTAAAAGGAAATTGGAGATTTGATTGCATGACAAAGTACTATATAACAGAAAGTTGTCAAGCAGTAGAAGACAGAGGTAATTTAAAATAGACTGAGATTAAAAGTTCTAAACATTCTTCTGGGTAAACTACCACCTGACTCTAAAACAAGTAGACCAAAATGAAAAACACAAACAAACAAAAACTTCCATTTTCATAAAAACACCATTATCTTAAAAAAAAACATTATCTTTTCATTTTTATTTCATTTTGAGGACAAACTAGATAAATGTGTGAGTCTATAATCTAACTTGCTCTGGATGAAAGGGTGATATTATTGTTACGGAAAAATGAAACGACCAGACACCGAGGGGTTTAGGAGTACGATCTTTATTTATGTGCACCGGCCCCGAGGAGACAAACTCCAAGTTCTGAGCCCAGAACAATAGCCCCGCATTCCCTTTATGCTGGGCTAAGTGGGGTAAGGGTCTTGGGAGGCGTGGTATAGATTTGGCGCAAAAAGGGCTTACAAAGGTGAAAGAGAAGCATTTACATCATAAGTCAGGGCAATTGGCGTGAAAAGGGCTTACAGAGGTGGGAGAGAAGCATTTACATCATAAGTCAGGGCAATTAGCATTTCATCTTTGGTATCAGCCTTGATTCCCTCTACATTATAAGTTCCGATGACTGACCCATATTCAACTTGAGTTTTGATTCAGTTCAACAACTACTCACCAAGTACCAAATGCAAGGCATTAGATTAGTCATTTTTGGAATGTACTCTGGTGAATAACATGTGTAATAATAAATAAGATACCATTTAATCCCTTTGAGGAGACAACATACATTTATGTATATCGCAATATGGGATGCAATGTTGTGAAAGAAACAAAGGGTTTGGAGAATATGGAATTATGCATGTAAGGTATACATCTCTATAAAGGAAATGCATTCACAGGTATATTATTTACCTGGATGAACATTACAAAAAAATTAGAACATTGACTATGAAAGAACCAAAGATTTGCTATGCTGAAGCTGCTATTTTCAGATATTGATTTTAAGCTGTTTATTAAGAAATACAAAACTCAGAAAGAACTTTTAACCCTGTCTCATCCCTGTGCAAAAGATTCAGACAGAGAAACTGTGCTTCGGGGAGGATATCCTAGAATGGCCCCTTAGCCTCAAATTAAGTGTGCCTGCAGGAGCCTGGTAGCTAGACACCTCATGTTCAATCGTTTCTGAGTAGCTTAGCAAGTTTCCTGTAAATTGCCCATTCTCACTTCGGAAATCTAAGACTCCATTCCCCCCATTTTCTCCTTTCTCTAAAATTTCTTGTAGAGCCAATATTGCCTCACTGACTTTGGAATTTTCATGCCTACATAAATTCCCCATGAGTACTTATTAAAATTTTGACTTTCTCCTGCTAATCTGTCTCTGTTAGTTTGATGATTAACCCAGCCAGAAGAATTTAAAAGGTCAGAGAAAAAGTATTAATATACATTTTTAGCTCCCACAACTATGACATTATCAGAAGAGCTTTTCTAACTTACAACATTATAACAATAGTAAAATTAGACAAAGCACCCTTGCAAATATCTAGCTGCGTGGCACTAGTTTTATTGTATTAGGCTCCAAATTTCAAGTTTGCCAATTTTAACACTGCTACTGTGGTTTAGAAAATCATGGTTTGCCATGGAGACTTATACTAGTCATCATGGGAAAAATTCAAAGTCACTTCACCCTAACTTAAAGGGTATAAAAATGTTTAAGAATCATATAGAGGATAATTCATGACTTCAGCAACATACAGGAATTACTCAGGAAAAGAGCACAAGGAAAAGCACCAGATGGAACTTGTTCGAAAACCAGGAACAAGCAAAATAATAAAATTTCCTATAAACTGTGATGTAATGTTGGCTGGTTAAAAGAATAAAGGAGCGTGAATATTTTCACAAAGACGTAGGATTTTAAGTGGTAGAAATTAAGTGATGAGATTTTTCTTCAGAAAGAAATGTCTGCATTGCCTAATATTATAATATAGTTTAAGAAATATCATTACACGCAGAAATATTTAGCAATGCTGTGAATAAAAAAAAAATTCCAAATGTACTGATATTGAGTTTTGAATAGTGACTATAATCGTTATTGAAAGGATGAAGCCGGTGTCATTTGCTATTGTGGCATTATTTGCCAAGCAGGCCTATGACCTTATTAAACATGGCTGCCATTTTACTCTACTGAGTTTACTTCCTCAGGACTGGAAAGTACTGGAAAACAAGAATAGAACTCCATTAACTGCCCCCATGCCCAGCTGCAGGCAAAAGATAGCATTGGGACAAACTACAGTTTATGCAAAACTGCCTGAAACCTCTGACACCTTCAGTGTTAAAACACCTCTAACAGCCCAGGGGACACTCAACAGCTCCCCTCCCCCCACACCTTTATAATCCAATTATAATCCAATAAACATTCAAAGTCCCCTCCCCAAAGCACTGGTGTATCTCTCTACATCATGCCCTTTTCTACTCTTAGCAAGTGAGTAAACTTTGCTCTCCACATTTTCTTTGTGAATTCTTTCACAGTTCACATCAACAACCACCCTAACAGATATTGTCCTAAAACACTCAGATTGATAGCATGTAATTGTGATTATAGACCATTGGAAAGTATATCAGTTTATATAAAAGGACTTATTATAAAAGGAGGTATTATAAAAGGACTTATTAATATCTATAAATCTTATATTTCATTATATTCCCAAAATAAGGATTTGAACTTTGAGGGAAATCAGTAAAAACATCACATAAATAGTTAGATTTTATAATCTTTCCTCAGATTGAGACAACAAAGAATTATTTATTTCCTTCTATAGAGTTCTTCTTGAGATTCCCCAAAAGGGAACAATGATGTTTCTCTTATCTGTTCCTCCCAAAGCACTGGGCTGACTCAGTTTAGGACTTTTCCCTTCCCTCCCCTCCCCGCCCCTCCCTTCTCTTTTCCTTTTTTCTTTTCTTTTCTTTCTTCCTTCCTTCCT
>PVJD01019799.1:0-10853 GCA_004026545.1 Mormoops blainvillei
GTGCCGTTTCTTTGAAAAGCCACATGGTCCGCCTCTCGAAGTCTGTAGGCTGCTCTTATAGTCACCATGGTCACAAAGTAACTCACTCGAGATTAACAAATCTTTGGATGCATTTGCAACTTCTTTTTCAGTGAAAATTAGTGCAACACTTCCCAACCGGGGGTCTCTACTCTCCGTTGCCCAAGTGTGTTAAAAATATACCTAGGATCACTTCTACCCAGAAGTGTGCATTCATTATGTGGTATTTCATAATTGGCGAATTTGTTCACAGCCTCCTGGCTGATTAGTGGTACCACCAGAACTCAATTTGAGGGTACATGGACCCCTTTCCTTTGAGCTTTCAAAGCGTTTTTATGCTGCTATGTGGGCAGTCAGTGTAGGCAAGCAAAACACCCAGTGTTGGTGCCTGAGTAAAGGACGGGAGGGTCAGTCATTTGTTGGGGGGAAAAGTTGATGAATTCTATTCTGATTTTGCCAATTCACTGGCCAATGTTCTGTCAGTAAAGACTCAAGTTCAAATAATTAATGTTGCAGATTCAGACTTTCAACTGTCACCATGACAAGGACTCAATGTGGCCAAAGCCGATGGAAGAAAGCAGTGAGGAACCGACCAGGAAGGTGGTGACCACAGGTGGAGCCAGGGGTCCGTCGGAAGAGAGATGCTTCCAGAGGACCAGACAGCATTAGTTCTTTGAGGGCAAGATATACTGGGACTTGAAGAGGGGAGAGCAGGAGGCCGGCCGGCGCTGGTAGGTCCCTTTCAGACCAGCGTTCCCCAGGGCCAGAGGTCCTGGCGTGTTTACCTCCGTTCTCAGCCTTCATAGTGTCAACCTCCTTCTCCAGGAAACTAAAGGCCTAATGACTTCGCCAACACCTGGCCCTGGGGGTCATGGTTTACATTCTTTCACTCAATAAAAACATGGAGGGCTCCCTGCAAGGGACCATACCAGGTGTGCGGCACTTCTTTCTAAACCTGGGACTTTTTAGTGCAATGCAAGTCCGAGAGACCACAGGTTTGGAGTAAAATGCACGTATGTGCCGATATGCTCAAGATTCGTATTCTCAAGCTCATCAATCCCACTGAGGCATTTGGAGAGCTTGTGACAGTAGGGGTCACACACGCCAGGGACTATAGGACCCAGGCAAGTACCACAAAAGAGCAAAGTGGGTCAGGTGCCACGGTGAGGTCGCAAGGGGCCAGCTGAGCCTCCCTGCTCGTTGCCAGAGATTTCACATTCCGAGCAGCATCAGTGCGAAGCCCAGTGAGGAAGCCTCTGCCCTCGGGACACGAGGCTCACCAAGTGTTTCAAAACGTGACCACAGAACTCTCTGATCCAGTTTCAACAAAGGATTTATTGGCCAGATCCCCAAAAAGCAAAACTTAGAACGAACCGCCCCATCGCCAGCAAGAATAGTTCTATAAATCAACATTTTCGGCTGCCCCCTCCTCTCTTCCTAAGGCGAGCCCTGTCTGCGTCCACTACAGTGGAGCGACTTACCCCCGGAAATACTTGCTGTGACAGGAATGTGGCACCATCATTCTTCTCACACATCTGCGACACTTGCACGGGGTAGTGGAGCCTTTTCAGTAGCCCTCCCTCTTTTGATAGAAATTTATTGAGAAATTTTCTTAGCAAAATATTTAAAGACCCACGTCAATTATCTACTAGGAAAAGTATAGAATTCAAAAGTTTTTTTTCCCTTAGCTGTGATCAAAACACTGAGTACTGAAGAATATCTGGTTACTCTAACTTCTAGGGTTATAAACGTAGAGATCGACAGAAGAAATGGAACCCAAGTTCTGTGGCTCCCCAAAATGTCTAACGGAAGAGGATTTGATTAGAACGGTTCAAAAAACTGCTGGTCACTGCAGGACGGATCCTACCTCGTTGATCACAAACCCTGCATAGATTCAGGGCGACCTGAGTCTCACGTACAGGCTACATTTCAAAGACAGCCAGGAGAGAGCGCTGACGTACACGAACAGAAGAGAACGCGGGGGAAGGCACGAAGCAAAGAATCCCGTGCAGTTTTTAGTGCCATTTTCGTTTAATAAGCCAGTAGTACAACAACCTAAAGCCCGCGGCTGTGATCACAGTGGGACGTTTTGACGGAACTGCCGCAGGACACAGGAGGGGAGGCTGGCACCCTCTGGCTCCCAGCACCAGCTCCTGGAAGAGACCTATGGCTGGGGCGTGTAGCGCAGGTATTTCTTGCCAGACGGGAGCTCTTTGGTGAAGACTCCTTTAGGGAAAAGTTTCTTGGCTTCCTCTTCTGGGATGGTTGGAAGGACCATCACGCTGTCTCCAACCTAGTGAACAACATTGGGAACACTGAAATTCCACGTTCAAGCCTAAAGGCGAGATGAACTTCAGAGCCCCCAGGCTCGGCGGCTTCCCGGTCCCTCGAACATGTCAAGCTCGTTCTCAGGTAAAGCTTCCCTCACTAGGCCTCCCTTGATAGCTGTGTGCAAAGCCAGCCTCCCCACCTCTGTGCTCCCATTCTCCCCTCCTCTCTCCATTATCCTGTGGCATGTACCGCCACCTAATGTACCATAAACTGGCTTGCTGTCTGGCTCTGTCCCCGGACTGTGCGTCTCAGAGGGCTGGAACTGTACTGTTCACGGCTGTCTGGGCTCCAGAAATGCACGTTCAGGGAACACACACAGCATTTTAGCTGATTTGCGCATCAGAAACAAAACAAAATCTGGTATGCAAGTTAGCGTGTTTTAAAAATGTAGCGACATTAAGATATTCTTGTGATATTATCCATGTCTTCCATACTGCAGAAATCCTAGAGATTAAAGACTTAATAAGTGTCAGAGAATTCTACGTGGGTTTAATGAAGATTAAGAGAGAGAAATACTTTAGGACAGTAACACAGCGAGTTTTACAGCCAGGACTTAAGTGGCCAATCTAAATTTTGTTGTAAATATTTTGCCATCAGGAAGGATTAAAGGTTTAAGAAAAATTCTTTCATTAGGAAAGGGCATCATTCTGACCGATTTCGTTTGTCCAAATAGGCTAAAAGCTAGGGAGTAATATAGGAAGCCTGTGTTTTATATAAAAGTGTTAAAGACCTTGAACGTATAGCCTCTGAGCAGATCTTAAACTCAGCCATGCTGAAACATCCCCCCAGTGGACTTGCGCGCTGCAAAGAGAGCCCCAGGGACGAGAGGGGACGAGAGAGCCCGAGGGCGGCCCCTCGGACACTAGCCCCACAGCCTTCCCCGCACGCCGGGGCCCCGCCCTTTCAACATCTTTACCTTCCAGTCAACCGGGGTGGCGACCCTTTTCTCTGCTGTCAGCTGCAGAGAGATGACTACTCTGAGAATCTCATCAAAGTTCCTGCCCGTGGTAGCTGGGTAGAGGATAGACAGCTTCAGTTTCTTATCAGGACCAAAAATAAACACCTGCAAAGCACACAGATGCATCAGTGGGACAAGCCCTTTGAGTGTCTTTGACATTAAACCCTCTCAGAATGCATGCCTGCTGTTAAAAATGTTCAAGGGTATAAAAACAAAACAAACAAAAAATCCCCACACCTCTGGAATGACACACCAAACTTAATCCAGGGCGGGGGTGAGGGGGCTGGAATCTAAATGCTTTTCTTCTTGTTAATTTTTCAAAAAATTTTAAAAAGACTTTTCAATTACAGGGGACATTCAGTATTACGTTCGTTGCAGGTGCACATCCCAGTGTTCACGTCATTCTTCTACACTTAGAAGGGAACTGTTTGGTTCTGGCTGTCCCGGGAAGAAAAACGGGCCGGCACACTGAAGCCGGGCAAGGCTCAGAAAGGTACTCGGTTACGGAGGGACGATCGTCATAGAAATAACACTAACGGGAGTGGATACTGGTCACCCAGCCGCCCTTTTCGCTGACGGGGGACTAAGCTTGTTCTCCAGTGGGGAAGGGCAGAACGAACAAGCACTAAAACCCAGAGCTGCCTTAGGAGGGACAGGACCCACCACTTGAAAGAGAGGACCATCAGGAGAGCTATGGGGAAGACACAATTCTAGATGACTCCTTATCCTAATTACTTCTTTTATGCAGATTTTCAAAAGCTATGAATTAACCAGTTAAAAAATTCAGCTGGAAAGTCTGCAGAGGCACCACAATCAGTGGCCACCAACACGGTCGCTTCCCAGAGGACGTTCATGGATATTAATGTGCCTTCTCCTGTCTCCTCTAGTCAGGCCACGCGTTTCCGTGGACGTGTGGCCTGGCCAGCCATGAGGTCGACAGGCCGGACTGGGACCACTCACCACGCGCGCCGTCACGGGCATGCCCTTCTCGTCCTTCTCAGCTGGGTCCAGCATGCCCAGCAGGATGGCGAGGTCCCGATTCCTATCGTCAATGATGGGAAAGGGTAACTTTTCTGTGGGCTCCTCGCAGTTGTAAGCATTGATATCCTAAAATGCAGGTGAAGAGGACAGAGAAAAACCTAAGCTAGGCTCCTCCGCCGAACGCAGTCTGCAAACCTCTTATGGTTGAACAGGCAGAGGAAAATTTACACTGGGCGACATGCACACAGAAAACAAAGCATCTGAAGTCAGAACTAAAGGACAACAATTGACTTGCCTTCTCTTTCCCCCCCTCCTCTCCCTAGCAAAACTTCCTTCATTTCTACTTTTCCTATTCCTGACAGTTTTTTTTGCGGGGGGGCGGTGGGGGCATCTAGCTTCGTTATTGGATCTGACAGGGCATTGGTATCGCGCTTTAGGGGGGCTCAGTACTGCGGTGAGCACACGTGGACTTGCACACACGTGAGACCCAGTTCCTGCCTTCAAAGGAACTTGCACTTCGGTTCCATAAATGGCAGATACAGCCCGCGTGGATTTCGCAACAGAGACGCCGAAGGATAAAAGGCACATTAATGAACTTTGAAATGGGTGGCAACAAATTTTAACATGTTCCTGAATTTTATTATCTTCACTTCCCTTCTGCGGTCACTGGCTGCCCATCGAGTCGCCACAATCAATTTGGCTGAATAATCGATTTCGTTCTAGGGGCATGTGAGGTTTCCCACAGAACTAGTTGTAGCCAAAGTGTAGGCACTGCTGCTGACAGTCCGGGCCTGTTTCCTACTTAATGCAGTCACAATTTTGCAAATTCTGAAGCAGAAGCTCACCAGCTATAAAACGAGCCTGGGTGTGCTCCTGTACCTGAAGAGGTTATTACGTAATGGGCTGTGAACTCTTCCTTTGGCCATCTGTTGTTTTAACTGCTAAGCAGCAATTCTCTACCCTGCCACTTGCATGACAGGTGTTATGTTACACCCACGAAAACCAAAGAACCTCTTGCTCTGGCTCTATTCTATCCTTAATCAGGCTAATTCCTACTCTCTGTCATTGGGTATCGAAAAGAGCAGTGGTTTGGGGTTCAAGTCACAATGCCGTCACTTTCCAGCAGGGCAATCTTGAGCAAGTCCCACCAGCTCTCTGAGTGAGATGCCCTTCCCTTTTCTACACGATTCTTCTAATCTCAGACACTTGGGATTGACCGGTGTGGAATGGCCAATGGTTACAGCCCTGGGGGCCGACTCACCAATCAGTACTGCGTCTCTTCTTCAGATGCATGTGAAATGCCTGACCCGGGGCCTAGCACACAACAAGCACCCCTCAAAAGCCACCTATCACTAGGCGGGAGCACACTGTAGCACAGGCATTGAAATATTCTCGGGTTAAGCTTGGACCCCCATGTTTACTGTCCAAGTAAATCCTTCTGGTGAAAGCAGACAGTTCCCTCAGTTGATTCACTGAGGATAATCCAGACTGACTGCCTGGGAGGCACTGAGTACCCAGCACTGGTTCGGCAGGGCACAAAACGGGCGTCTTCCCTGCTGAGCCTCCACTCTGGGGGGACAAACACACGAGTGAAGTCAGCAACGTGCAGAGTACTTTAGATGGTGACAAGGGCCAAGGGAAAACCCAGAGGGGATGGGAGTTAAAAGTTTAGAGAAGGAAGCCAAGGGCGGCTTTAAAGGCGTCATTTGAGTTGAGACCTGAAAAGAGATGATGACAGGTCACAAAGATGCCTCGGGGACAGAAGCTTCCAAAAAGGATTCTGGATATAGTCTGAGGGCAGAGCAGACACGTTTGCTGATGAAGCAGACGTGTGATGTGGACAAACCACAGGACTTACAGAGGGTTGCTGGCTCTCGGGCCCGAGCAACCACACAGAAATGCAGTTACCATTAGCTGAGATGAGCAGGACACTGGGATGAAGAATCTCAGTCCTGGACAGGTTAGGTTTGAGGTGACAGGACACTGGAGAGAGAATATCTGGGAGCCCGGGGAGTCTGGCCTAGAGATGGAAGCTGGGGAATGAGCACACAGACGGGGGCGGATGAGCTCCGCAAGACAAAGGGAGTCCATGAAAGAGAAGAGGTCCCAGCCACGGCCCAGGGCAGCTCCGGAGGAAATTAGGAGCTGGGAGATGACGAGCTGGGTCTGAGCTTGAGAAGGACCAGCTGCAGAGGGGGTGTCCTGCGGGCGAAGAGAGGACAACGTGCGGCATGCTGAGAGGCCAAGAAAGGAGGGCTGAGATGTGGCCCCGGAGCTGAGCGAGGGGAAGGTCACTGTGCAATCCAAGGCAGATCTTCAAATGAAGTCAGAACCTGAGGTTTACTTATACCGTCGTGTCTAAAAGACCAAGCCGCTCTGTAATTTATAACTTGACCGATAGCCACAAAGCACACGCCGTGGATACGATACCTTGCTCCAGGCAAGATGGTCTTCGACGCTGTCAATCGACAGGGCGATCAGCTTAACGTTCCTCTTGGCAAACTCTGGGGCCAGCTTTGCAGCCCTGCCGAGCTCCGTGGTGCACACGGGGGTAAAGTCCCGAGGGTGGGAGAAGAGAATGCCCCATCTGCAGTGAGGGAGAAGGTCACATGAATGAAGAAGTCACCAACAGCAACAGCATGTACAACAGAATGAGCCACAAGTCTGAGACTGGAAATGGCGTTCTTTAAAAAAAAAAAAAAAAATGCTTATGAAGACCATCACTTTTGAACCTTTCCGTGGAGGAATGCTTTTTAATCTTCTTACCTACAGAAAAACCAATGTTTAAAAGCCTAGTTCAATCGAAGATACGCATTCAAGATGACAAACATTTCAGAAGACTAATTTAAAGGTGCCGCCTCTTTTAATAACAACAGAGCCGCCCTGACTCCTTTTCAGCTAATAAAAGCTGTGGGACTCAAACCAAGTAGCTTGCTGAAATAACCTTTTTTTCCTTACCCTCTTCTAATTTTTGTTTTCTGAGCACACAGGCCCGGACAGTCAGCGCCAATGATGGGTGCCGCCTTAGGCCCTGAATCCAAACAGATGCCTGACTGCAATAATAAACTGGTTATGTAATCTGAAATAAATAGGCTTGTATCCTCTATTTATATGGAAAATTAAAGTTGACATGTGGCTTCTTTGAAGTGAATGGACATAAAATCTTTTATGGAACTGCTTTACTGACCTAACCTGCCAAACAGGACGCCCTATAGCTGTGGTTTGACAAGAGAGCACTTGAGGGTTCTACCTGTCTCTTTGCTTGTGGTTTCCTTTCCTTTTTGCTTCAGACCAAGTACAAAGAAAACTGACAGCCTACAAGGTGGATTTCTAGAACTACAGATTCTTAGGTAAATACTATTATCTAAGTCATCATTGCCTGAGGTTAAACCTGTAGAGATTTTAAGCACGTTTCAAGCTGAGTCCCAAGAACCTTTGGAGGACCTTCTCCTTGGCGACAGAAATGCCTCTCTCTGCTGGGAAGGAAAATTTAATGCTCAGTTTTCCACACTCCCAGGGACTTGGGACATTAAGGCAGGACCCTAACCTAGATTACTGAATTGAGCTTAGATGCCAAGCTGACCTCTCCAAGTTTGCCAAGTTTTCTGAAGCACAAAGAACAAAGCAGAGGCAAGGGTGCCCTTGCCTCTTACATCTGTCACTCTACTCCCAAGGATTCGGGAAAGGAAAAGACCTTACGAAAAGGATGGAGGTCCTAGCGGAAAATTGGGAAGACAGAGGTCATATTTTTAAGACTGTGGAGGTGTGTGGTATGTTTACTTTTTTAATAAAGAGCAGTAAGAGGGGTATATATCTCCTGAAATAAGCAAGCTCTGAGTAAAATCTAGGCCTTAGATTCTATGGAACAGGATCTGTTTAAGGCTCAGATGAGACTTTTGAGAAGAAATGGAACTGGGCATTTCTTCTTCTTCTTTTTAAAGATTTTATTTATTTATTTTTAGAGAGAGGGGAAGGAAAGGAGAGAGGGAAAGAAACATCAATGTGTGGTTGCCCCTCGCCCACCCACTACCAAGGGCCTGGCCTGCAGCCCAGGCCTGTGTCCTGACTGGGAATCAAACCTGCAACCCCTTGGTTTGCACGCCTGCACTCAACCCACTGAGTTATACCCGCCAGGGCTGGGCATTTCGTTTTGTTAAAGCGGCGATGAATTGGAAGAGTCAAGTGTTCTCCTTCCATTTCCAGTCACACTCGGGAACCTGTTCTAAGCATCTTCACACCCTCTCCTCCCTGAGCAGCCAAACTCTTCCCTGGGCTAAGAAAAGAAATAAACTCTGACAATGTCTGACCCCGGTCTGCCCTCCCCTGACTCCCTCCTGCTGCCCTGGAGAGTAGTCAATTACATGATCCCATTTCCTTCCTTCCTCATTTTCAAAAGACAAAGAGTTTCCTCCTTTAAGGGAACAGCTCCTACCCACTAACCCCCCCCACCCCGCAGAAAGCCGTAGGAACACGTTTTGTTTGATGAAGATGGCCGTGAAGAGTCCGCTTCTACCACATGCATAAAGAAACAGTGATTAGTCCTCAATAAACTCACCAACACAGCCCCCAGACCCGTTAGCTGTGTCCAACTGTCAGGGGCGGGTGTCTGTAAAGTTTAAAATTATTTTAATTTTTTTATCCCCCTTAAAAAAAAAAAAATCCGAATCAAGAATTGACTCTGGCCCCGGCTGGGTAGGTCAGCGGGTTAGAGCACCGCCCTGACACACCGAGGCTGTGGTTTGGATCCCCCGTCAGGGCGCACACAGGAACCGATGAATACATGAATAAGTGGAACAAGTTGACGTTTCTCCCCCTCTCCCCCTCTCCCTCTCTCCCTCTCTCCCTCTCTCTCTCTCTCTCTCTCTCTCTCCCCCTCCTGCCCTCCCTCTTTCCCTTCCTCTCTCTCTCAAAAAAACAAAACAAACAAACAGAAAAAACAAAACACAGTGTGAATTTAGATCGCATACAGAATGGAGTTTGGAAAATACAGGGTCTGGCAGAAGTACCACCTGCTTGAGCGTGATTGGTAGGGTAATAATATGGGTGTAATAACTTACAGTTTTAATTTGAACATTTCACCTAAAATGTCATATGGTGTGCCTGAGTGTGACATTGTTATCTTACAGAATTACATGCTTATGATTTTGTAATAAAAAAGGGGCATTATTTGTGCCAGGCCCTGTATATTAGGCAAAAATCTATGAATTATAATGGCATAGACGGCTCAAAGGTCTTTTGGGTGTGGGGCAGACTTATATAGCATTTTATAGAGGCGGGCATTTTTCTCATCTTCCCAGTGGTGGGGCGCTGAGACAGTACCACTTTTAATCAAATCAAGATAGCTCCAGAGGCCAATAAACTATGACAACGACAACAAAATGGCTAAGAAAGTAGCGCTGGCTTAGTGACAGCATTTATAATTGTTGCTCTAGTAATTATGCTTTATGTTAATATTTACCTCTAATCCACCCAACCTAAGAGTTATGGTAAGATTTTTCCGTTTTATGGGGGTGAGGACAGCGGGTGGAAATGGGAAGGAGCACGCTCTGTAAACGCCGTGGGGTTTTGGAGAGCTGCTAATACCTAGATTCCAAGTGTGGGACTGGCCTTGGTCTGTATCATGGTCTGAACGTTCCTTTTCTCCTCCTTTCCCTAGCAGAGTCCTCTCTTTGACAAAGGTTAGCTTTTCCCTTAACGAGTGGCTGGAAATGGACTTGACAGGCTGTAGGGGTAGGCCTAACGGAGAATCTCTCCCAAGTTCTCTGCACGACCCTGTCCAATCACCGATTAATCTCATAAATCCCCTTCCCTCTGTCTATACACATAGATACCTGGACACCACATACCAAATCAATTTACTCCTGGCATAATTGCCAGGCCACGTGCTGCTGGAAGCAAGGCAGAGGGGAGGGCAGTGGGGGCACACCGCTGGGAAACGAAGGGTCTCAGAGGGCCAAGGTGCACGTGTCCTGGCAGCCTCCTAGGCCTTCCCTGGCAAGAGCAGGTCCCTGCAACTGAACAACCTCAGAAAGCCCTTCCCTCAAAGAGTTGCGAGTTCTGGAATGAAGGACACACCTACACACAGAGTGTTCTTGATTCCTCCCACAGCTGTTATCAAATCTTATCCCGATAACTACTACAGGAGGCTCTGGCCAAAAAGTCTTTCGTCCACGTATCTGGCAGCTAGCTGGTGATTTTAAATTTTACATTTTAACGAGAAGCCGGCAAATGCCAGGCAGCAAACACAACTCTCAGGTGAGTGTCCTTGGACTCTGGCCTTAGCCACCGACCTTCCTCAGGGTAGCAAATTCCAGAAGCGAGGGAGGGAGGGGACACGATCCTTGGCGCGAGTCCCGAATCCCGGGAGGTGAGCGCCGAGACCGCCGGGTCTCTGCCCCCACCGGGCCTCGGCTGGACCGTGCCGCTTGCATAGTTTATCAAACCGAGTTCAACAGACACCAAACCCTGCTCCGCACCGACCTCCGGTTTCTGGGACCCGCGGAAACCCAACCTCGCTCCCCTCCCCCCTCCCCGCTCGGAGCCAGCCCGGCCACGCCGGGGCCCA
>PVJD01019800.1:0-10871 GCA_004026545.1 Mormoops blainvillei
CCAGCCCCTCCCTGAGACGCAGTCGGGATTCTTATTTTACTGATGAAGAAACCAGCGTTCAGAAAGGTGGCGGTGGCAGCGCTGAGACATCAAGTCACGCCTTCCACAGCCAGCACCATTTCCATTATCCGCCTGTCTCGTCTGAATGGTTATGTTATTATGGGGCAACTTGCCGCGTGTGTAAACAGCCCCCATTTAGTGAACACCTGCCATGTGCTCTCTGTCTATGGCCTCACGTGTCCTACCACTACTTGGTGCCTGGCAGACGTCTCGGATGGTAACCTTGACTCTGCATCCTCCCTCTGCGCCTCCCCCGGCTTCCCAGTCTTCAGAAATGGCCACGCCACCCACCCACTTACTCAGGCGCCAGTGCTTGGAGCCTTCCAGGAAGGAGGGAGAAAGTGAGGAAAAACGGGAGAGCGGAAGGCAGGGAGGAGAGAGGGGGAGACCAGGGAAGGCTAAAGGAGAAAGGAAGGAACGGCTGCGGAGGGAGGAAGAAGGGGAAAGGAAAGGGAAGAAGAACAGGAGGAGGGAGGAAGCAGGAAGGGAGGGAGGGACAAAGAAAGGGTCCTTCCATCCCCGGAAGCCCAGGTCAAAAGCCTGTGTTTCTAGCATTTTTAAAGACCGTGTAAGCCAATATCCTCAAAATGACATTTCATTTCCGCTTATTTGATATGGGACTGGATGTCCACCACTCACAGAGGCACGGGACCATGAACCTCCCTAAAAGGACTGTTTCAGAACAGAAATGTGGGTCATCCTGGAGCTGTGTCCAGTTTTTCCAAAGTTAAGATGAACTAGACACGGTTCCTGAGCCTGGGAAATCTAAAATTCGACCCAGGTGACAAGGTTCACATCCAAGAAGTCATAATACAAGGCGGAAACGGAGAAGCACCCAAAGAGCTCTCCGCAGAGAGCTGGGAGACCATGGGAGTGAGCAGGGGGCAGGCGGCCAAGGGACAGACATTCGAAGTGAATGTGGGTGGGAAGCAGCACGAACGTGTGCTGGGCGCCCACCTGTACCCAGCAGCCATTGGTCCCACTGAGTGTGATCCCCGTTCCACACGTGCTGAAACTCGGGGTTGCGGGGGGACAGACTAAGGAACTTACTCCAGGTCATGCAGGGAAAGCGAAAGCCACACTCTAAGCGAGAGCTTAAATTCAGATGGAAACATGAGCATCAAGTAGGTGGGTGACGTGTCTGGGCCTGGCCTCTCCCATGAGCGGTTCTCAGACAGTGGCCTTCTCTGCGGACGCTGACCTGGCTCGGGTCTGTCTCTCTTTCTAGGGTGAGAGCTCCTAGAGGGGGTGGGGAGGGCTCCTCTTTTGACAATGTTTCAATCAGTGTGTTGTGAGTGCCTAGCAAGTGCATCTACCCAGCACGCCTGACCCGCTACCTGCTCATTCATTACTTCATTCATCTCAACCGCACGTACTTAACACCTACTCTGGGCCAGGCCCTAAGGTGGCAGCACAGGTCTCCCCTCTGGCAGAGGGCACAGAAGTGTCAGCAAGTAGAATAGTAAGTGCCCTGGCGGAAAAACATCTCCAGGGAGGATGGGGCGGGGGGGCATTTGTGGGAAGGGGCTGAGCCCAGTCTTGGAAAGCAGGGCAGGTGAGAGGCATTGCAGGAGGGAGGAACAGAATGTGCAAAGTCAAGGAAACATGAAATGCTGTGACGGGAACGAAAAGCCTTTGAGACTGGAGCACAGGGCACGGGGATAAAACGAAAGAGGCCACCTGGGGCCAGATCTCAGAGGACCTGGAATGCCCAGGTAGGGAAGGAGGCCTCCGTGCGGGGTCAGTGCAACCCCTGCCGGGCTGTGAGCCAAGGCAAGGCGTGGACCGGCTTGTTTAACGGGGGCTCTAACAAGGGCGGCAGGAGCCGGAGCGCAGAGGGAAGCGGCTGCTGCCGTCCGTCACACGGGCTTTCGGAGGAAAGAGAAAGAACCGAAGGCAGGAGGGGAGAGCCGGGAAAGATGTAGCGAAGACGGAGGCTGAAAAGCCTAAAGGGAAGCAAACGGGGTAAGGGCACGGAGCTGCGGGGCTGCAGCCGGTGGGCGAGCAGGCTGGGCCCCGCGCGCTCCTCTGTCCGCCCGCCGCGCCCTCGGGACTCACCGCGGAGCCAGCGCGCGCCGGCGTGTGTGTCCTTGAGCCGGATGAGGCGGCGGTGCGCGGCGCTGCGGCCCACGTACCACAGCATCCAGAGCAGCTGCAGCAGCATGAGCGCGGTCAGGACACAGAGCAGGTCGCTTTTGCCCACTCCCGAGGCGTGCACGGCCCAGGCCAGCAGGAGGAGCAGCCCCGCCACGAACACATTCAGCCCGTACTGGCTGCTCAGCGCCTCGGCCAGCTTCTGCGGGACGCTGGCGCGGACGGAGCCCCGCCGGGGGACCGGGGCCACCGGGGCCTCCAGGGCCTCCGGGGCCAGAATCTGGGGCTGCGGACAAACCGCCGGCGCCGACGACCTTCTGTCCAGGACGCTTCGCGCCGCCTGGGGAGAAGCAGGTGCCCCCTGGCCCTCGGTCATAATTGAGTGACCCACAGGGAGTCTAATCCCGGGGTGGCTGCAGCCCGGCTCCCACCTGCTGCCCCTGACTCAGCTCTTGCCCCTACGCCCTCTCCCAATCAGCTCCCCTCTCCTGATCACCCTCCGACACCTGCTTTTCCCTCTCCTGTCCGTCTTGCCCTCGGTCAAGATACCCCCGGCTGCCCCGGGCTGACCCCGGCTACTTTGTGCTCCCGATACGCACTGCCCACTTCTCCTCCCCTTGCGATGGCCCCGGGCAGCCGTCCCACGCCCCCCGCGACCCACGCGGGCCGCTCCCCGCCCCTGAGGCCTCAGACCGCAGCCAGTCCTGGCCCGGCGCCCGCGCGTCCTCCTGCTCCTGTCCCCGGACTCCTGGCCTGGTGTCCCTGGAAGCCCTGAGTAGCGACAGGTGCCTCCCGCTGGCTCCCGAGCTGGGGGCGGTGCGGGGGTCGCTCTGAGCCGGCCCCGGTGTGGGCGCGGGGCGTGGCTGCGGCCGAGGCGGGCACCCGGGGCTCTGCAGGGGGCGTGCGCTGCCTGGGGCTGCCCCGATCGTCCGCGTTGCGGGGCGCAGAGCAAGTGAGCCTGAAAGTGACCGTGTGCGTGGTTCTGCTTGTCAGTCTGTCTGTCCTCGTCCCTGCTTTCTGCAGTGTGTTTTCTCTGCTCGGATCTCTCCGTCGGCCCGACTTGACTTCAAGGCTCATCGCTTGTCCCCAGATCTATGCGAACACGGGGAAGGCGTGTCTCTTTGTGTCTGTGTTTGCCTGTATGTCTGCTGTACTCGTGTGTCTGCTGGGAGACGCCCAGATGCGGGTAAGACAAGGGCCACTTCCCAAGAACAGAGATCCTATCCCTCCCTCCTACAGGGAATGGGGAGCTGCTTCTAGACGCGAGGCACTGAGGGTGGGGTGCCCTGGGTTCTCAGCCCCTCCCGCTGGAGCTGGGCCTTACATGGGTGAGAAGTGAACTGTTGTGCAAAGCCGCCACAGTTCTGAAACCTGCCAGCTAGCATAACTTTTACTCGCTGGGAGTCCAACCCCCGTCTTAAAAGTCCAGTGGCCTCCCTTCTCTGCGCTCCCGCAATTCTTTCAATAAGCAATGAAGTGCAAGTTGTGGGCACAAGAGAGCCTTTATTCTCTGCTCAAGACAATGTTACGGCTGGCTGAGGGGTTTACCCACAGTGCCGTCTGCTGCTGAGATTGGTCACAGGTCTGAGCTGTACAGGACCCTCAGTTTCTTACGGGTGCCCCAGGCTGAGTGGTCGGCAGAGACGGTGGCCTCCGATGGCACCCAGGCCCCTTGTCCCCCCTCCGCAGGAGTGCACTACTTTGCCCACGTTCCATTGTGAGGGCTGACACACGGCTCCTCCCAGGGTCAGGGGCTGGACATCCCTGACCAGGCAGCTGCTTTCCAGTGACAGCTCAGTGCCACCCAGATGATGATGAGACATACCACCCCCAAGACATGGGCTCCCCCACTTCACTGGTGACGGCTGGTAGTGCTTAAATGCCACAGGCAACACGGGCACAGCGACCCTGATGCAAAACAGGACCCCCAGGGCAATCAGAAGATTTTTCTCGTTTACCTTCGGTGGTGGTTCTATAACCCCAATGTGTCCAACAATAAAAAAGTTGGGAGGTGTATTCATTTCCTGGGGTGGCCACGACAAGAAGGATTTATTGTGTCACACTTCCGGAAGGCCTGAACAGATGGGGGCGGGGGCTTCTCTACGGCCAGGGCTGGAATCACCTGGTTTCGTCACTGCACTCCTGGTGCCTGGAGTAAGAAAACCCAGAGGCTGGGCTCAGCCAGCTCTTGACCAGAGCCCCGCCATGCGCCGTCTTTCTGTGGCCTGATCTTCTCACACCCTCACACCTGGGCTTGTCAGGGAGGGACCGTCCAGAGCACAAGCATTCCAGAACTGGCGCTGGCTGCGTGGCCTTTATGACAGAGCCCGGAAAGCCGCCAGCACCATTCCTGGCACGCTCCCTGGTGAGGGCAGTCAGAAGCCCACCCGGGTTCTGGGGAAGGGGATGAAGGTCCTCCTTGCAGTGGGAGAAGCGTCCGAAAGTTCAGGCCCTCTTCCCAAACATTCGCAGCAGGTCCTGCCCTCCGTACCAGCATTGACCAGCTCAGTCTTGGCGAGGGGACTTCTCTGTTGTTGAGTACATCACAGCCCCTGCCCTGCCATCATGACCTTGTACATGGTCCACTGAGCAGGCACTGAGGTGACCAGGGAACAAGGCTGATGGACACCCACAGAACACGCCTTTCTGTCCGTCTCCTCTTCGGGGGGCTGTTGGTGAGCACACACGAGGCACTCCTTGCACCAAGTCCGTCCTGAGAGGTCCCTCCACGTACTTCTTTCCCAAACCTCCTTGTGACCAATCTTCCAGTTCTTTTCCTTCCAAGTCACCAACCATCTGGCCACACTGGTAGCCTGTCAGCAGCCACCCGTGAGTTCCTGGAGGTTGGCACTCTGGATGTCTTGCAATCCAAAGCGGACGACCGATATGCAGCCCATGGGGAAGGCTTGCCTCCACCACCTTCCCCCAGGGCCACCCACGGGAGGGGCTGTGACGCTGCCTCTGTCCATGCGGCTGGACATGTCGTGGGTGGTGCCACCACATCATGCAGAGCCAGCTGTGGACTGGGTCTGAGCTTTTCTGTCCTGGTCCCCCAGGGGCCGCAGGTGTGGAGGAGACAATGTGGCAGCAGTGGGACTCACAGGAGCCTACGTCACTGCACAACCGGCTCGCTGGTGGTTCCCAACCCTGCTCAGGTTCAAGTCTTACATGCCATTTTCACTCAACAATATGTTACCGCTGAGCACGCCCAACCCTGCAGTTTGGCGGATCAGATGACATGCAGTTCATGCCATTGTGAGGTGTTCAGTCTCCACCAGGGCCCAGTAACAAACGATTTGCTTCTGAAAAGGGAAATAATTACCTGCAGAAGAGGGTACGGATGTGTCCTGGAACTCTTGCGGTTTGTGCTGTGATCCTCTGGGGGTTCACGCCAGAGTCTCTATACAGTACAAAGTGGCCACAGACATTTCAGGTGTCACTGGCTTTGTGGGGCTGTAAGCCCCAAGTGGCAGAGCAGCGCGGACCACAGCCTGGAAATGCGCTGCGCCCCCTCCCGCCCCAGAACCCACTCCCAGCCGGTGCCCTCGCGGGCTCCTCAGCAAGGAGGCCAAAGTAACACACTCGAAGGCGGCGGATGTTGCCTCCGACGCCTAGAAATCCCCACGGTGTGTCTGCTTTATAGGGAGGTCGTGCGAAGAGCAGCAACTTGTATTTCACCGTGGGACCGAATTCCACCAACAACCTGAAAGGACAGGGAAGTGGATTCTCCCCTGAAGCCTCCAGAAAGGAGCACAGCCCTGCCAGCATGTATTATTTTTATTTTTTTACTTAAAAAAAAAATTGTTGACACTATTACGAATGCCCTCGTTTCCCCGCTTTGGCCCGCCTCCACCCAGCCCCCAAGTGAGCTCCTGAGAGGGTCTATCAAAGCTGTAGCGACACTCAGACACCTGCTCACAGTGCTTCAGACATAAAACAGCCGCACGTGATGTTGCTGCCCAGAAGGGGAGGCCGCGGTCAGCTTCAGAGCTGAATCTGCGGAACTGGGCTGAGGAGGTTTTCACAGCCCTTGTAGGAACCATTTACTCTTCTCTTCAACTCCCCATATTCCCTTGATGCAGAACCTCCCATTCTGCTTCTTCACGGTTAGTCCTTTGTGCAAACCGCACTACCTGCGATTCCCTTTCATTGTCTCTACGAACGCCATGTAAACAGTTCCTAGGGTCCACCAAACCGTTTCCCACCTCAGGAACACTGAGCTGAGTCAGTCTCCCGGGAAAAGCGTTTTTAAGGGGAGGCATCCACCCTCACTGTGGCCGCTGAAGGGGCCCCGAATGGCTCCTGCTGCCCGGACGGACCCCTCTCCTCTCTCCAAGCCATCCCACTCACAAAGATGTGGCTTTGCCTCAGTTCCTTTCCAGTGCTTTTCCCCTTTGCTTTAGTGAAGCCGGAGACCTTTTTCGTTTTTGCGTAGCAATCCAAAAGCCCCCGACACAGCACAGGTCTTAGGTCCTGTGAGTCTCCCGGAAAGATCGCTGCCTCCCGAGCCGGATTTTTAGCCTAGCGGGCTGTCAGGCTGCGTGCGGAGACGTCTGAACCCCAGGCTTCTAGAGAGAGGTCTCAACCCAGGCTGCATGTAGGAATCACCTGGAAAATTCTTCCACAGTCTTGCCCAGCAGCTGAATCAGAACCTCTGAGCAGCAGGCCTGAGCAACTTGCGCGCAAGGTAGGTTGAAAACTTGGTCTTGACACTTGGACTGTCAAAGTCAGGGGTGGTTTTGAGAGTACACATCTTCTACCATCTCCCTAACTTTCATGAGAAAGATTTACAACTGATTTGCAACTATCTGTGACTTTAGTTATTCATTATTCTTAACAGTGGGTGCTTGTTTAGAAGCAGCAGCATTACTGCTTGATACTGTTTTAATTTAATAGTTATAATAATAGGAAAAGGCCCATAAATAGCCTGTACACTAGTTATTTAACAGAAATAAGGACCAGGGATGCTCCTATTTAAACGAATGTATTAAAACGCCTTTTTAAGGAACAGGGAAATCTCACCATCGTAGCTGACCACAGTATCAGCATTTGGTTAACGGGATCTTAACAAACCATTAATCAGAAAATCCAGCCTTAGATTTCTATCCAAGTAGTAAAACTACTCAGTGAGAAAAGACAGAGAGGTAGACGGATAGATAGATATGGGCAGAGGGATGGATGGATGGGTACATATAGTTTATCCACAGATAGATAATTATTTCTTTGCATAAGCCACCCAGACAGGCAGACGGGTACAGAATTTGTGGGCATTATCGCGGGGACACTGGCCTTTGGCCCCCCAGCTCCCTGCTGCGGGTCTGAACCAGCGCTCTGTGCCCCTGCCTGCCGGAGCCCGCGTCCCCGGCTGACTCCTGCCGGCCCCTGCTCTTTACTTCAAATGCAACGCCCCGCCGCCCGGGCGCAAGCGCACACCACGGGCTGGGCCCTGCCTGCTGACCGGCCCGCCTCCTCTGCTCCTGAGCCCATCGGCTTTGTCTCTCCGCCCCTCTCCGTGACCATTTACTGAGTGAGCACCTGCTGTGTGCCAGGCCCTGTAACAGGGGTCTTATCAACATCATCCTGATTACTCACAACTCTACAAGACAGGTATTGTTCCCACTTCACAGCTGGAGGTACACAGTGTGGCCCGAGCCAGACCCAAGTGGGGACTGAATCGGATCATCTCTGGAAGTCCCTTTATGGGAAAAAGATTCAACACCAGGTGCTTCCTATGTCACAGTGCTTACGGTGTTTGGGTTTCAAGTAAACACGTTTGCACTTGAAAGTGTGAACACTATCTTCACGAGGTCTCTGAAGAGCAGAGTCTCTAAAAAGAAGCCTTATTTCTACAGTTAATTCAAAGTTCTAATAGCTGAACACAGAAACTACTCCAAAGTTTGTATTAACAAAACCCAGAAGAAAGTTATAAAAATATTTTATTTAAATGTTCAGGAAAGATTATACATACCTAAAAATCATTAGAAGTTCGTACGTTAGACATGCTAAAACCCCAATAATTTAGACAATGATGGGATCTAATAAGGAGGGAAACGCTTCAGATGCGTCCAGCCGGTCCTCCCACCTGAGGAACACGTTACAAAGGCGGGATCTAGTGTCACACTGAAGTTGGGTCAAAGGCACATGGACACATCTGGTCATTCTCCACAACGAACGGCTGCCCCCTCAGCAAAGAGGAAGCAAGCCACCTGCAGTGCCAGGAGTACACCACGCACCTATGACGAGCCTTTGCTTACATTTTTACCAGTACTTTCTCCAATGATTCAAACAGATTAACAGTGCAAATCAGTCATTTCTGTTTTGAAGAATATTCCTATGTTGAACTGAAAAATTCAATAATAACTCGAGTTTAAGAATGTGTAAAGGAAACAATTTACTCTGATTTCAATCACAGTCCGATGAAATGACAATTTTTCCCAGAAAATCACTCACTCCAAGATGCAAAAATACACTGTAGCTTTTCCATGTTTGGAATGCTTTCAGCTAGCTGGGTGCTTGGTCATTTACTTCACATTTTCCTGTCCTTGAACCTGAAAGAAAGGCAGCATTGATGTCCCAAGTGAGACAATGCATGTTACGCTGCTGGATGCAACGTCAGAAAAGCAGGGTTCAACATAGGAGCAGGCCCACAGCACTACTGGGCTCTCCATCACTAACTACAAGTTCATGTCGGCAGCAAGTCGAAAGCTCCCCAGCACGGGTGAAAGTTCAACACCAAACAAAGGCGTGCCACCGTGAGAAGGGCGGAAGCGGGGGACACGGCCAGCTGATGGCATGTACTCGTGGCGACACGCAGTAACAGGGACGAAGGGTGCACCGAGAGTCCCAGTGGCCCCTCCACGGGCCCGTGTGCCGAGGGGACTCTGCACATGAGCACGGACATGGACGTGCCAGCAACTCTTTTCAGGCTGGCAACAGCCAGGTGATACCCATTCCCTCTTTTGGTTACAGCCACTTTCCTTAAAGACTCCAAAGGGAGAACGCTCTGTCTGTTCGCTGAAATGTCAATTTCCTTAGCACCCCAATAACTTTCTTAGCATGTTAACTTTTACTTCTCTGGATGTAGTTTTCATCCTATACACTGACGTATAAAGCAGACATCCTCCAAGCCCAGAAGCTAGTGACACGGCGGGAGAGACTATCTCTTTTTCACCGCGTCCCTAAGCCCAGGGTGAGCGCTCTCTCTACACACGTCGTTAACAAATGAGTTACGGGACACTCAGCAGGCCCCCGCAGAGGGCAGCAGGCCCAGGGAGGGCTTCGGGGCTCTGTCGGGAGGCCGGAATTCCACAAATAACCCGAGGGAAAAGGTTTACATGTCATCCACCAGATTTTTATGAGGCAGCCAGAATACTTAGAAAATGACAGAATGTTTTCCCCAAATGGGTAAAATTGCTCATTTCCCCCAAATTCCCAATCCTTATGAACAACTGAGCCAATATTCACTTATATGTAAGCTGACTTCCATTAAAAAAAAAAGTCTACTGTACGAACTTATTTATATTGGACAGCGCACGTACTATCTCCACGAGGTCTTTGAAGGGCAGGGTGGCTTCTCGAAGGACTGGTCAGGACTAAGGCACACAAAAGGGAGGGGGGTCTCAGTCCCTTTCACCTGAGTTCAGTGGATGAACAGCTTTAACCGAAATAAGTCACGAGCAGCCTGTCGCTGCGGCACCCCTGATAGTGTCACGAAGGCCTTTCTCAAATGTGGTTTCTATCAGCAACACCATCCCAGAGATCTTACCTTGAGGAATCATCCAAGGAGTGAGATCAACATTACAACTCCCATGAACTGGGTAAACAACAGCAGTGGAGTGAAAAATGACCACACGGGCCATAAGGCAATGTTGAAGCTGAAAGAAAAAAGACAAAAAACGCACAGTTGACAACTCTAGCTATATTCTATACAAATACGAGGGGGGACCCAAATAAAACCCCAAATTATCTTCTGGAGGGCAGGCCCCTTGCAGGACAGGCATCCCCCACTAGGTGAGTGTTCTAGGAACCCATCTGTATCAATGTACCAGCTGGCATTGTTGTGAGAGGCTGCGTTTGGCTTCAGTGAATTTCTTTTTTTAGGACTCTTTCAACACGTTTGCCCATTTCCTGATTAGTGATTTACGAGTGCACCTGCCTGTGTGCTGAGTGTCCAGCAGTTTCCGACCGCACTTGGCATGACCCCCATGCCTCACCCTCCCTAATCACCCAATCCTTCCCCGAGTGATTTTTTTTGTTTGTTTCCCCAGATGAAAAAAGTCCTCAAAGGGAAACGTTTTGCTGAAGGGGAAGAGGTGAAACAAAAAACGGCAGAAGCACAAAAAGAAATCAAAACTGACAAGTTCAAAAACTGTTTTGAGCAGTAGGAAAAATGTCTCGATAGGTGCACTGCATCAGGTGGAGAGACTTGGAAGGTGACTGAAGTTTAAACATATAAGAATAAATGCACGCTTTTTTATAAATAAATCCTGGGGTTGTTCTGGGGGGAGGGGGTTCGTATATTCTACTACTGAATCCAGATTTAAAGAACTCATTTTTTACTCAGTTTGGGAAAATTCATTCAGCCAGCAACATTATATGTATTTATTTTTTGTCAGAGATGGGATTTAGCAAATATTGGAAATATCACAATCTCTTCCAAAAGTACTTAGAACTCGAATCACTAAAGGTCTTCTGAGGAGAGCCAGCAGGACTTCACA
>PVJD01019801.1:0-10869 GCA_004026545.1 Mormoops blainvillei
TTATTTTCTTAAAGGAGTCCCTTTAGCATCTCTTAGAATACTGGGTGGCTCCTTATTTCACCTTCCATTTTAACTTACAACCTTGCTGGTAGAGTAGTCATGGTTGCAGACATTTGCTTTTCATTTCTTCGAATATTTTGTACCATTTCCTTCTGCATTGTAGTGTTTCTGTTTTGAAATCAGCCTATAACCTTATTGGGGTGCCCTTGTATGTTACTTCCTGTTTCTCCCTTGCTACCTCTAAGATTCTCTCTTTGTCTTTGAATTTTGCCATTTTAATTGTGATGTGTCTTTGAGTGGGCCTATTTGGGTTCCTCTTGATTGGGACACTCTGAACTTCCTGAACTTGTATGACTTTTTTCTCTCATCAAATTATGGATATTTTCTATCATTACTTTTTCAAACAGGTTTTCTACCCCTTGCTCCTCCTCTTCTCCTTCTGGTATCCCTATTATACAGATATTATTAAGTTTCATGTTTTCCTGAAGCTATGTTAAACTATCTTCATTCTTTTTCAGTCTTTTTTTCATTTTGTTGTTCTGCATGGGTGCTTTTTTCTACCTTGTCATCCAACTACCTTGTCTGCTTCATCTAACCTGCTTTTCATTCCTTCTAAGTGTATTTTTCATTTTGGATATTGTATTCTTCATTTCCTCTTGTCTCTTATTCATAGTTTCTATGTCCTTTTTCATGCTGATATAGTTCCCAGTAAGTTCCTTATAGATTCTATAGAGTTCATTATAGTTCTCTCTGAGCACCTTGAGCATCCTTATAACTATTATTTAGAACTCTGTGCCTGATAGATTTCTTGCCTCAATTTCATTTAGCACTCTTTCTGGGGATTCCTCCTTTCCTTTTGATTTGGGGTTGTCTCTTTGTCTCACCTTTTTGGGTGACTCTTTTTGTTTGTTTCTTCATATTAGCTTCATCTTCTTTGGTTCCTTGTGTTCATGGGTAGCCTTCTGTGGTAAGAGTCCTGTGAGACTCAGTGGTGCAGTCTCCTTGATCTCCAGAGCTGGACGGTATTGGGAGGTCTTTTATGCCTTTTATGTGGGCTCCCTTTTTGTAATTGGGTTTTGGTTGTTTTGGGGTCATTCCTTGGTGTGTTCATCCCTCTGGATGGCTAACTGAGAGTTACACCACCCACTATGACTTGTATGCTGTTGTAGATGTTTCCAGAAGAAAACAAAACAACCCAGGAAACAAAACCCACACACACAAAAATAACCCCACTCACAAATACACTATCAACAGCAAATGAACAAATATCAATAAAGATGGAAAGAGATTAAGACTATTATAAGAAAGGAAATAAATATGATATGAATAACTGAAAGGGAAGTGATTTTGAGAGGGTACAAGGAGGAGAAATAATAAGAGTAGAGAATACAAACAAGGCAATGAAAGAAAGAATAAAATTTACATAATTAATAAAAAAGAGAGGAAAGAAGGAAAAATGGAGTAATAGAAGGAGGAGTAAAATATGAGATTTAAAGTAAACTAAAATAAAATATAGTGAAATAATAGGAACAAACTTAAAGAAAAATTTAAAAATATTAAAAACTATGCAGGAAAAATATAACACAAATAATGAAGGAGACTGTAGTGAGATTTGTCTCAGCAGAGTCTAGTGTTTACTACACTCTTTTCTTTATGCATCAGCCCCTGGTAATGTCAGTTGGTGTCCTAGTTTATCCCTAGGCAATATGTTCAAGATTACAAGTGATCCACAGTCTGTGGCTATCTCCTTCTGGCTTAGCTAGCCTCCGTTGTGCTGTCCTGCCCCCTTTCCATTAGCACAAGGCCCAGGAGTGCTTTCTAATTACCTGAGAGGACTGCCAGTACCTTCTCCACATGCCTCCAGAGGGGGCCTCTGGTGTGACTGGAAGTGTGGGAACCCTGCATCACTCCCTGGGGCACTGTTCAGTCTTCAGGGAAGATGGTAGAAATGTTTCCCTGCCCATCCACTGCATGTCTTAGTCTGTCCGAGACTCTTTCCAATAATGTATGGTTTATGGTGAATTAACTGTTTCCTGTGAGTGGCCAATCTACGTAAAAGCGGCATCTCTTTCCTGCTTGGCACTGATGGCAGCTCTGTATAAGAGCCGAGGATGGGTGAGGTCCTGAACACCCCTTGTTGTGCCTGTCTCTAATCTCTCTGCCCTTCTTGTTTCAGTAGATCAGGGACTGATGATCCAGCTCATAGTATCTGGTACAAGTTCAGAAAAGGCTCTTTCAGAACTTCTTTCACCTGCAGATATACATTTAGAAGGGAACTCCTGAGCCTAGCCTAACTGATCTGCAGAGCCTGCAATCCTGTAGGTAGGGGCTGGGAATGCCTGCCTGTGAGGGAACCTGCCTGGACCCAATGCATTTCAGGTGTTCATCTTCTGTCCATCAAGTCCCCATCCTGCCACTCTCATCTGAGACTCAAGCCTGAACTCTGCACTCTGCACTGCCCCCTGCTTACCAGCTGTGTTGGGATGGGTCTCACAATCCCTTCAGTGTTCCACTTTCTGTTCTTCCTGCATAGCTGGACTCAGTGGGACTGAATTGTGCTTTCTCTCTGGTTTCTTTGTTGTCAGAGCTGCTGCATGAGCATGTGAGTACAGGTCCCTGACGAGTCTTGCCTTAGGTCTTCTTTTCAAAGAGTCTCTATGTGGCTCCCACACTGCAGCAGTGAGCCCTGGACCTGTTCTCTATGCACTCTACCTCCCCCAAAAGCAGAAAGTCTCCCTCAGTCAGGGCTGTCCACATCCTGCCAGTACCTCTGATAGTTTTTGAGATAGAATTTCTCTCTGGAACTCTCCCGGTTGGTGCTGTAGCTATGGACATGCTGCTCAATCTCAGTGTGTAGTTGAAGTCTCCCAGACTTTGTATATCCTTCCAGGTCTCTCCTGATTAGGGCTGGTGGTTTCCCTCTGTGGGACCAGGGCCTCACTCTGGGAGGAGGGGAGCCACTAAGCTGTGTTTTCTGTCTGATCTCTCCTCTGGTGCAGGTGCCTCACACAGAGCATTTACACCTTAACTTATAAAATCTCTTACTGGACACTGCAAAACATCCTCAATACTCCTTGGCTTCAAAAATTCATATCAGCTGAGATTCTGTCAATTGCTTAGGTCTCTTGTTGGAAGATCAGCTGAAAATCTGTGCTGGGGGGCACAAGTAAGTGGGCTCAGCTTCCACCTACTCAGTACCTATCTTCTGAATCTCTATCTCTCTCTGATTCTACTCTTTTTTGAACTTCTACTGTTCAAGCTTTCCTTTTCATTGAAGTTAAGAGTTTTGCTGCCCAAAAGTCTCATTTAAGGTAGTGAAATGGAAAGTCACAGAATGGGAGAAAATATTTGTAAAACATATAACCGATGAAGAACTTGTATTTACAATATATAAAAAATATTTTACAAGTCCAGGGTAAGAATGTGGACAACCTAATTAAAAAATGGGGAAAATGGTGACAGAAGGAGACCTGACTTGGGGTGGTGAAAACATGATAAAATATGCAGATGTTGCATTAAAGAATTATACACTTGAAACCTATATAATTCTATTAAAAAATGTCACCCCAATAAATTCAATAAAATTTTAAAAAATACGAGGAACCCTGAGCCAGAAATCAAGGACCATGGATTCTAGTCTTCTACTCACTGAGCAAATCACTTCATCACTCTGACTCTCAGTTTCTTCATCGGCAAATGAGTTTGATCTTTGAGGTTACCCGTGTTCAAATTGAACACTAAGTGATTTCAAAGTACAATTTAATATTTTGACCTCTGTTTTCAAATGTTATTCAAAAATTCCATTCCTTAAGGAGCTTTTGATGATCTATAAAATAAAGAATAAATGCATTATCTACTGGCCTTAACACATAATATATCCTGTCTCACCTTTGCACATGGAGGAATGTGCCCCTTAGATGAATAGTTGCCTTCCCTTTCAGGCAAATAAAAACAGTCTCACCTCCTTGGTTCTTTTTAGCCTTAGCTACCAGGACACTCATAGCAACACCCAGTTATGGTAATCAACTCACTTCACACACCTAGTAACAACTCAGTCTTCCTCTTCCTGCAGTGAAATCTATTTTTTGTTAACCTTACATGTATAACTTTGTAACCAGATATTTACACCTCACCAGTCATATTAAGTCCATTTGGAAATTGGCAAAAAATATTAAAATAGAAAAATAACAAATGGGGAAAAGTTTTGAACAGAAACATCACCACATAAGCTATAGAGATGACAGACGAGAACATAAAAATGCTCAGTATCATTAGTTATGAGAAAAATGAAAATAAAAATTGTAATTAGTTACCACTACATACCTATTAAAGTGCTCACATCATAAAAACTGATAGTACTGAAACTGTTAGCAAGGATTTAGGGCAGTGGAACTATCATAAACTGCTGATGGGAATGTGAAATGATACAACCACTTTGTAAAGGAGTTTCCTATAATGATAAACACACATTATCCCCATTAGTACACACCATTCCACTCCTAAGTATCTACCCCAAAGGAAAAAAATCTTACCTGTAAACAAAGACCAGTACATAGATACTTATAGTAGCTATATCTTTAATAGTCAAAACTGGAAACAACCCACACGTCCATCAACCTGAGTGTACATAAATGTAGTATATCTGCAAAATGGAATACTTTTAAGCAACTAAAATGATGCCATATTGATATACGCTAATGTAGATGAAAATCAAAATGATTATGCTAAGTGAAAGAAGCCAGACCAAAAATTTATATTGTATGATTCCATTTATATAAATCACTAGTAAATGCAAACTAATTTATAGTGACATAAAGGGGTTATCTGTGGGCGGGGGCAGGGGAAAGTGAACAGAGGTGTGAGAACAAGAAATTAAAAAGGGGCATTAGTAAACCTGAGCAGTAAATTTACAATGCTTTTTATTGATTATGGTGGTATATTTATGAGTGTACTCATACATATGTATCCAAAGTTACCAAATTGTACACTATAACTATGTACAATTTTGTATATGTCAGTCAAACATTTCAAAAATTTAATCGAACCATAAATGACCCAGAATAGATGCAGCAAAATTGAGAATGAAGAACAAAGTAGGAGGGATCACAATACTTGACATCAAACTATATTTTAATGCCACTGTAATCAAAACAGTTTGTACTGGCATAAGAGCAGACACATAGATCAATGGAACTGAATAGAGAGCCCAGAAATAAACCCATGTGTCTATGGTCAATTATTTATGACAAAGGGGGAAGAAGCATAAAATGGAGTAAAAATAGCCTCTTCAATTAATGGTGTTGGGAGATCTGGATAACTACATGCAAAAAAAAAATGAAATTCGACCACCAATTTATACCATACACAAAAATAAACTCAAGATGGATAAAAGACTTAAATATATGTCATGACACCATGAAAGTCCCAGAGGAGTACATAGGCAGGGAAATCTCAGATATTCCATGCAGTGATATTTTCACTGATATGTCCACTAGAGCAAGGGGTATAAAGGAAAGAATAAACAAATGGGACTTCATCAAAATAAGAATGTTCTGCATACTAAAGGAAACATCAGCAAAACGAAAAGGGAACCAACCACATGGGAGAATATATTTGCCAATGATACATTGGACAAGGGATTGATCTCCACAATACATAAAGAACTCACATGAGTCCACTCCAGGAAGACAAACAATCCAATTTAAAAATGGGCAAAAGACATGAGCAGACACTTCTCCAAGGAAGACATACACAGAGCCCAGGGACACACGAAAGGATGCTCAGAATCAGCAGTCATCAGAGAGATGCAAATTAAAACCACAATGAGATACCACTTCACACCAGACAGAATGGTCATCATAAACAAATCAATAAACAAGTGCAGGCTATGATGTGGAAAAAAGGGAACTCTAGTACACTGTTTGTGGGGATGCAGACTGGTGCAGCCACTGTGGAAAACAGTTTTGAATTTCCTCAAAAAACTAAAAATGGAACTACCTTTTGACCCAGCAATTCCACTGCTAGGTTTATATCCTAAGAATCCTGAAACACCAATTTGAAAGAACTTATGCACCCCCATGTTCATAGCAGCACAATTTACACTAGCCAAGAACTGGAAGAAACCTAAGTGACCAACAATAAATGAGTGGATCAAAAAAGTATGGTACATTTACACAATGGAATAATATGCAGCAAGAATAAAGAAAGAGCTACTACCTTTTGCAACAGCATGGATGGACCTGGAGAGCATTATGCTAAGTGAAATAAGCCAGGCGGTGAAAGACAGATACCATATGATCTCACCTATAAGTGGAACATAATCAACAAAATAAATAAGCAAGCAAAATATAACCAGCAACATTGAAATAAAAACAAACTGACAGTAACCAGAGGGGAGGATAGAGAGGGATAACAGGGGAAAAGGAGGGGAAGGATCAAGGAACATGCATAAAGGACCCATGGACAAAGCCAAATGGGGGAAGGATTGAGGGTGGGAGGTGGGAAGGGGTACCAGTGGGGAAAGTGGTGGCTGGAAAATGTTGATGTGAGGATTATGGGATGGGTTGTAGGGTGAAGGGGATAAAGTGGAGAAAAAAGCTGAGACAACTGTAATAGCATAATAAATAAAATATACAAAAAATGTTTATAAACATAATAAGGGACATTCTCTTTCTTAGAGGGCTCATTGTTGTAAAAATGCCATTTATTTTTATTTAGAATTATGACTATCAAAATACCAACATGAGTTTTTTAAGAACCAGAGAACTTGATTCTGAAATGTATATGGATGAGCCAAGAAAAGTGGGAAAAACCTGGAAAAAATCAGAAAAAATCAGGTAGTTCAGGATTTATAGAGACTGCATCAGGATAAAGCTAATTTATCTCTTTACTGGATTGAAATAATTTGTCCCAATATAAAATAATATTGATTATAAGCTGTATTTAAAAGTAAAATTTAAATTAAAAAATAATCTGTCACCTCTCAGGCAACTTCAAAGAGTGAGAAAACATCACCCAGAGCTTCATTGATTGTCCAAAGTGATTGACATCAATCAAAAATTAGCTGGTATACCAAAACATGGAACAGTGACAACACAGGCGATATTAAAAAAAAAAAGAAAGAAAGAAAATCCATGTACTAAATTTTTCATGGACCCATATGCCTGGGTCGCCTTCCTGGGGGTGTGCAGGAGGCAACCGATTGATATTTCTCTCCCTCTTTCTAAAAGTTAATAAACCTTAAAAAATTAGAAATTTTTCATGGACCTTAAAATAACTATGATTAACATTTCTAAAAAATAAAGGAATACATAGAAATTTCACCAGCATTCAGAAATCAAAAGTGCAATAATTGACAATCAAATACTTCATATTCCTGATATTTGCAGTGCCCACCTGGCACCGTACATGGTTTTTATAGTATTATTGACTATATTCTCTATGCTGTAATTTCCACCCCCATGACTATTCTGTAACTACCAATCTGTAGTTCTTAGTCCTTTCACCTTTTTCTCCCAGTTCCCCAGCCCCCCTCCTCTCTGGCAATATCATTTTGTTCTCTGTATCTATGAGTCTGTTTGAATTTTGTTTGCTTGCTTATTTTGTTCTTTAGATTCCACATATACGTGAAATATGGTATTTGTCTCTATTAGGGTATTTGTCTCTACTTATTTCACTTAGCATAATACCCTCTAGGCCCAACCACACTGTTGGAAATGGTAAGATTTCATTCATTTTTTGTGGCTTAGTAATGTTTAATTGGACATACACCACAGCTTTTTTATCCACTTGTCTATATGATTGTCTAACCACTATGCTGTATACCTGATACTAATACAAAAATATTGAATGTAAACTCTAATTGAAAAATAAAATTTAGCCCTCTCTGGTGTGGTTCAGTGGATTGAGCACTGGCCTGCAGACCTAAAAGTCACTGGTTTGGTTCCCAGTCAGGGCGCAAAAAAAGAAAAAGGAAATTTAAATTAAAAAATTACTCACAGGGATGTAAAATACAACATAAGGAATATAATCAATAATATTGTAAAAATTATGTATGGTGTCAGATGGGTACTAGACTTACGGAATGATCACTTTGTAAGTTTTTTAAATGTTCAATAATTATGTTATATACTTGAAACTAATAAATATTATGTGTCAATTGTAAAAAGTACAATAATTGAAATTGAAGGATTAATAGATATTTACTAATAGATCAGACAATTAAAAAGACACAATCGTTGCAGTAGTAAGTAGGCCAGTGGGAAATAATTAAGATAAAGCATACAGAGCAAGTAACAAAATAAAGTGTAAAATAAATATGCAACACAGTGAAAAGATGTGACATATATGTAGTTGAGTCTCAGAAGGGGAGAAGAGAGAGGACAAAGATGATATCCAAACAGCTAATGGCAAATAATTTTACAAAATTGATGGAGGATATCTAAGCACTGATTCAAAGTCTTTAGAGAAGCATTGTTTTCACATTTTTGCTCATTTGTAAATTGAGCTGTTTTTTTTTTAATTTTGAGTTTTGAGAGTTCTTTATTTTGGGAAAATGTACTTGATTAGGGAAATAATTTGCCAATATTTTTCTGTGTCTGTGGGTTTTCTGTGTCTTCCCAGGATGTTTTGCAGATCTAAAGTTTTTAATTTGATAAATTCCAGTGTATTGATTATTTTCTTTTATGGACCATGCTTTTTTAATTAATATCTAAGAATAATCAACAGTAACAGAGAAGTTTAGTGGTTTACTGTGGGGATGTTTCAGCATTATTTGTTGAAAATACTATCGTTTTTTCCATTTAATTGTTTTTACACATTTGTAGAAAATCCATTAAACATATGCATGTTTTCTCTAATTATGGACTCTCTCTTATGTTTCATTGATCTCTATTTCAACCCTTTTGCCAAGTTAAACTGCCTTTAATACTGCAGCTTTATTTTAATTCTTCAAATAAAGTAATGTAAGTATTTTGTAATTTTTTCAAAAATTTTTCGTTAATCTACCTCCTTTGCCATTTCATGTAAATTTTTGAATAAGCTACAAAGTAACCTTGCATGGCTTACATTACATCTCTCAATTTAGATAGAAGATGCACATTATATATATTTAGTCTTCATATTGAGTCTTAATATCATGGAAATGTATCTCTCCATTTCTTTAGGCTTTCTTTGATTTCTTTTATCAGTATTTTGTAGTTTCCTGCAAATCATTCCTGTGTATATTTATTTAGATTTATTACTAATATTTCATGTTTTCGAGGCTATTGTAAACAATACTTATATTTTTTGGTTACTAACTGTTCATTGCTAGTATATAGAAAGAAAATTGATTTTTGTACATTGACTTTGTTTCTTGCCACCTAACTAAACTCTTATTATTTCTAGTATCACTTTTAGATTCTTTGTGAATTTTTATGTAGACAGTCATAGCATCTAAATAGGAACAGGTTTAATACATTGAACTTAATAGAAAATATAAATGACAATACATTATCTTGTCATCGATTTCTAAATGAATACCACTGTGAATATATAAGATAATTCAGGATAATCTCTCTATTTTAAGGTCACCTGATTTGTAGCTGTAATTCCCCAAGCCATATAACCTAATATACTTGTAAATTCCAGGGATCAGGCCATGTACATCTTTGGGGGCCATCTGGAAGTGAGTGCTCAATGGGGATTTCAGGAATGATCTGCTAGGCTCAAACGTTGGAAGGGCCACAAACTAGATTAACCTACTTGTCAATTTTGGATCATAGGTCTGTTGCTAACCTCACCATATCTTTCCTCCACAGCAAACAACCTGATGAAGGACCCTCTACCTAGGGAGTCAAATGTAGAGAACTTCATCTTGGAGGGTTTGTTTCTTCCAAGAAGTTGGATGCTTGTTTTCATTGTTCCTCCTGTCAAGTAAGCTTCCATTCTCCAGAAGACCTCAGGAGAAGAAAAGGAGGTAAGATACTCATGGCACCAGCAGTAAAATCAGTTTATAAAAGTGTCTGTTGGGTGCAGACATATGTTGACAAAAGCTTTGCATATATGGCACAGCTCTGCTTAAGCCAACTTCTTCATGGGGAACATTTATCAGAGCTAGGTTGGAGTGTCCTGCATACACCCAGCACACATTTTAGGAGATAAATATTTGTTCTTACTCCCACACTACTAAAAACCAAGTGTGGGTACTATACTTATTGAGATAAACACGAAACCTCAGATTTGTAACCAGACCAGGATAGCCAACAGAGCAAGATTTTCTATCAGATTCTTGACAATCTGAGGCAGTGAGTTCAGACTGGAAAACAAAAAAATGAAATGACCTATGTGGACATTGGGAAAAGGTGGTAGGATGGAAAAATTGTCTGGTAGTAGTCAGCAAGTGAGTGGTCTTCAAAACATACTAGTAAAAGAGAAGTTTGTTGGAGAGAAGTGGGATGACTCATAACAATGCCAAAGTTTAAATATAGACATGATACATTGGAGAGATTACAGATAAGGCGTTTAAACTAGTAGTCATTTGGTGAAGGATGGGGGACAGAATGAACTAGGGATACGAGAGGTGGCTATGAGGAATGACTTACAGGAAAGATTTTCACCTGGCCACATATACCACTAGTATTGAACATGGTAAGGTGAGAAAGTACAGGTTATTTGGGAAGGCTATTTAGGGGTGTCAAGGAAACATAAAACCATGATACACTGTCCATCCCTCCAACTGCCATCTCAACCCTTTAGAGACATGTAAGAATGGTGATTTGTGCCCTGGCTGGTGTGGCTCAGTGGATTGAGTGCCAGCCTGCCAACTAAAGGGTCACTGGTTTGATTCCCCAGTCAGGGCACAAGCCTGGGTTGTGTACCAGGTCCCCA
>PVJD01019802.1:0-10867 GCA_004026545.1 Mormoops blainvillei
GATTTGTAACAGTGTCCAGAGTGTGGGGTGTCCAAGAAAAACATGATATTCTCCGTCCTCCACCCCAAGGCAGGCCACCATGGGGAAGGGAGACAGGGAGTAGGGCCTTTTGGAGTCACTTTGCATGTCAATACCAGGCCAGCTTCAGGCCTGCCCTGGAGCAAGGCCATTGAGAGTCATTTTGCATGTCAGTAACAGCAAGCTAGCTTCAGACCCGATATGCAAAGATGGCCATTTTGCATATCAACAAGGCTAACCGGGAAGGTCTGCACAACTTAAGCCCCGGAGGTTAACTGGGAAGAAGTTCCCTGAGTTACAGAGCGCCTGTGCCTGAGAACTGGGAGAGCGTTCTCCCCACGCCAAGGGGGAACAATGTGAGGACCACGCGGGAAGGAAGGGGGAGAGAGGACTCTTGCCAGGGGGCCGTGAGAAGGCCCCACGTGGGTTTGGATTAAGATCTGGAGATCGCAGTGACACAGCAGATGGCGCTGGGAACCGGGAGAGGCCTGCCTAGCCGAGCTCCGGACTTCTGTCCCTTTCCTCCTGAAGGACGGTGCCCCTGCCTGGCCTGACTGGGCAAAGGGGGGATGGGGGGGGAGGCAGGGCTGTGTGTGTCGGTGGGTGTTTTAAACGGATGTTGAGGTTTAAAGGTGACATTTTGCCATCATTCAAAACCTGTATAACTTTTGAGTAAAGAGTTCCTTTTCTTTTCACCAAACTCTGGCATTGAGAGCCATAATTTCTAAGGGCAGCGGGCAAAGAACCTAGAACAGAGGGACCCTGGGGAAGGTGGGGCGTTGTTTCGCTAACAGTCTCTGAGCGCCCCCATCCCCCACAAACGGGTCCACATTCGGTAACACTTTGACAAGTCCTCAGTCAGGCATAGAGTTACGTTGTGGTCCAGCAATTCCAGCACAGGTATACCGAGAGAGAGCCCCCCCAAAAACCGGAATTTACTTATAAAAAATGTGCATTCATTTTTACATGTTTAAACTTCAGTCACTTTCAAAGTAGTCTCCATTTGATGCAATACACCTATCAAGATGTTTTTTCTACTGCCCAAAACAGTTCTTGAACTCCTTGATTTTGATGCCTTTTAGTGCTTCTGCCATTTTTTGTTTCACCTCTACCACATCAGCAAAACAATTCCCTCTGGGGGGTTTTTTAATCCAGGGAAACAAAAACAGTCTCTAGGGATGAGATCTGGGTGAATAGGGAGGGCGGGGCACAGTGATCATGCCAATTTTGGTCCAAAATTGCTTAACACTCAGTGCAGTGAGGGCAGGTGCCTTGTCATGGTGGAAGAACCAGTCATCTCTCTGCCACAACTCAGGACGTTTCTTCTGCAAATCATGATGCAACTTTATCAAAACTTCCAGATAAAAAATTTGGTTGACCCGGAGGAACAAATTCCAAGTGCACAATCCCTCTCACATCAAAGAAACAGATGATCATTGTTTTCACAGTTGATTTCACTTGTGATTTTTTGGGTCGTGGGGAAATGGCAGTTTTCCATTGGATAGATTGCTGTTTCATTTCAGGGTCACAACTATAGCACCAACATTCACCTCCAGGTACGACTTGGGAAAAAGATCAGGGTCAGCCTCCAACTGCTCCTACAAAGCACAGCAGAAAGCCAAGCCAGTGTCTCTTTGTTCAGGCATGAGCAAGTGAGGCATGGATTTTGCTGAAGCTCATTTCGTGCCCAAATCTTCAGTAAAATTCACTGACAGGAACTCTGTGACACCCCAGTCAACGCCACAAGTTCATCAATAGGCCGCCTGTGGTCTTCCAAGATGGCTTGACTAATTCTTACCACATTTTCTTCAGTTGGTCAAAGGACGCCCGGAACGAGGATGATCACCAATTGACATTTCACCTCACTTAAAACAAAAAGACCGTTTGTAAATTTGTGTTTTACTCAGAGCAGCTTCTTTGTAAGCTGTCTGTAGCATAACAGTGGTTTCTGCCACATTTTTCCCCAACAGGAAACAAAATTTTACTGCCACACATTGTTTGTGTAAATCACCCATCGTGAAATGGGCAAACGTGTTCAGAGTCTTCAAAAAAATTCACTGAAACCGAACACAGCCTCTCACAACAATGCCAGCTAGTCCACTGACAAAGATGGGTTCCTAGAACACTCACCTAGCAGGGGACGCCTGTACTACAACAGGTCTGCCCTCCAGAAGGTAATTCCGGTTTTTGGGGGGTCTATCTTCTTATACCCAAGAGAACTGAAAACACATATTCACACAAAAACTTATCTTTGAATGGTCATAGAAGCATTATTCATAATAACCAAAAAGCAGAAACAACCCAAAAGTCCATCAGCTGATAAACGGAGAAACAAAATGCAGTATATCTTTGCAATGGATTACTCACCTATGAAAAAGAATAAAGGCATAGCACAGAGGGTTTTTAGAGCAGTAGAAATATTTTGTATGACATTATAATGATGGATATACAGGGTAGGGCCAAAGTTTAGAGTTGTGACTATGTGAAACAGAGTTTATTCTTTTATTATGATTTATTAACTATTGTATTATTTTCCATATGAACAACTGTAAACCAACTTTTGCCCCACCCTGTATATCAGTATACATTTGTCTAAATCCATGGAATGCACAACACCAAGAGTAAATCCTAAGGTAAACCACAGACTCTGGGTGATAATGAAGTATCAATGTAGGTTCATCCTTGATTAAAAAGGTACCACTCTGGTGAGGGATACTGACAATGGGGGAGACTAAGCATGTGTGGGGACACTGGGGATTTGGGAGATCTCTGCATCTTCCTCTTGCTTTTGTTATAAGCCTACAACTGCTCGAAAAAAATAGTCGTTTTTAAAAAAGGAATGAATGACTGACTTGTCCTGCAACACAGATGACCCTTGAAAATACTGATATGTAAAAGAAGTCATTCAAAAAAGACCACTTGTTTTATGATTCCATTTATAACAAATGTCCACAACAGGCGAACCCTTATAGTCAGACAGTAGGTTAATGACAGGGAGAACTCAGAGCGACTGCTACGAGGTATGGGGTATCATTTTGACGTGATGGAAATGTTCTGGAATAAGACAATGGCAATGGCTGCATGGCAATGAATTTGCTAAAAACCACTGAACTGTACACTCTAATATGGCGATTATGTATATGAAGTGTATCTCAAAAAAACTGAAAAATTAAAAATAATGAATATGTATCAAACTCACTGTTTGTGCGGGTCATGAACTCAGGAACCGCTGAGCTGGCTGGTTCGGGCCCGGGGTGTCTCCTGAAGCTTTAGTTGAGATGTCACCAGGGCTGCAGTCATCGGAATCAACTAGAGCGGCAAGATCTGGTTCCGAGGAGGTGCAGCCACAAGGGTAGCAGGCTGCAGCTGGCAGTTAGTGGGAGGTCTCATTTGTCCTCACATGGACTTCTCCAGGAGCTCCTTGACTGTCCTTATGACTTGGTGGAAGATTTCTAGAATGAAAGAGGCACAAATGTTGCTACCTCGAGAAAATGACAAAAAAAAGTTTCAGAAAGCTTGTGTCTCCTATAGGTTTAGGATCATAGGAACTAATGTGTGACTCACACATGTAAAGTCTTGAAGCTGGAGTTGGAACTGTCCCTGGCAGAAGCGACAATAAAATGACAGCCTTAGATGCAAACTGAACTGTCAGCAAATGCAGAAAAGCCTGTGCTTCTGGTGAAGAGATATGGACCTCACAAAAAACAGAGAGCTGCAACTGCCACAAAAGGAAAAAGAGCCAAGTAGGCCACCCAGGGGGGCAGAAGGACCCAAATACAGGGACAGGTCACAAAAGGCCTAAGGACTGGGTGGCAGTGGGGTGAGTCTAAATAACTATTCAGAGGAAAGATACAGGAAGAGGCAGGCCTGCACTTCTGAGATCCCTCAAGGAATCTGCAAATGTCCCTCATAACAGTGTCAGACAGGGATTTCCTCCATAATGCAGAGCCCCACGCCATATTGCAACTTTGCCAACTATGCAAAGGCGTGCCCTCCCCCCCCCCATCCTCACATTCCCTTGACCCCCATTACAGATCAGAAACAGCGTGTGGTCTGGTAGGCTTTCAGTAAATATTTCTAAATAAATTATGTTTCGACTTTCCATATATGAGGACATTCTTCATAAGCTTTTACTTATCCCAGTTAGATATATGTGTAAAAATATTGTTATATAAGCAATATATAACAACAGAAAGAAAAGCAATCCAATTATAAAACTGACAAGAGATTTGAATAAACATTTCTCCAAAGAAAATATACAAGTGGTCATGCATGTAAGTTCTTTGGCAACTCCATTTCCTATACTTGCTCTTAACATCCCCCTGTCTATTCTGTAACTGCCAATTTGTACTTCTTAATCCCTTCACTTTCCCCGCCATTCCCCCAGAGCCCCCTCCCCACTGGCCACCATCCCATGTTCTCCATACCTATGATTGTTTCTTTTCTACTTGTTCGCTTAGTTTGTTTTTTAGATTCAATTGTTGATAGTTGTAAATTTATTGCCATTATAAGATTTGTCTTTAGAGACAGAGCAAGGGAGGGAGGGAAGGAGGGAGAGAGGAGAAACATCCATGAGGGAGAGAAACAATGTGTTGCCTCTTTCATGCTGCCAAGTGGGGGACCTGGTCAGCAACTCAGGCATATGCCCTGACCGGGAATTGAACCAGTGAACTTGCAGTTCACAGGCCAGGACTCAATCCGCTGAGCCACATCACCCAGGGCAATTTATCGCCATTTTAAAGTTCATAGTTTTGATCTTCTTATTTTTCTTATAAGTCCCTTTAACATTTCATATAATAATGGTTTATGATGAACTCCTTTAGTTTACCTTGTCTGGGAAGCACTTTATCTGCCCTTCCATTCTAAATGACAGCTTTGCTGGACAGAGTTAATCTAGGTTGTAGGTCCTTGCTTTTCATCACTTTGAATACTTCTTGCCAATCCCTTGTAGCCTGCAAAGTTTCTTCTGAGAAATCAGCTGACAATCTTATGGGAACTCCTTTGCAGGTAATTATCTGCTTTTCTCTTGCTGCTTTTAAGATTCTCTCTTCATCTTTAACCTTTAGCATTTTAATTATAATGTGTCTTGGCATGGTCCTCTTTGCATCCATCTTGTTTGGGACTTTCTGTGCTTCCTGGACTGGTATGTCTATTTCCTTCACCAAATTAGGGAAGTTTTCTTTCACTATTTTTTTCAAACTGATTTCCGATTTCTTGCTCTTTCTCTTCTTATACACTTATGATGCAAATGTTGGACCTCTTGTAGTTGTCCCAGAGGCTGCTTACACTTTCCTCATTTTTTGGATTCTTTTTTCTTCTTGTTCTGATTGGTTGCTTTTTGGTTCCTTGTATCTCAAATCATTGATTTGATTCTTGGTTTCATCCACTCTACTGTTGTTTCCCTGTAAATTGTTCTTTATTTCAATTAGCGTATACTTTGTTTCTGACTGGATCTTTTTTATGCTGTTGAGATCCTCACTAAGTTACTTGAGCATCCTTATAACCAGTGTTTTGAACTCTGTATCTGAGAGATTGCTTATCTCCATTTTGTTTAGCTCTATTTCTGGAGTTTTGATCTATTCTTTTGTTTGGGTCATGTTTCTTTGTCTCCTCATTCTGGCAGCCTCCCTGTTTGTTTCTATGTATTAGGTAGAGCCTCTGACTCCATGCCTTGGTAGTGTGGCCTAAAGTAGTAGATTAGTAGGTATCCTGTAGGATCCAATATCACAGCCTCCCCTATCACCCAAGCTGGGTACTCAAAGTGTACCCTTTGTGTGGGTTCTGTGCACCCTCTTCTTGTACATGAGCCTTGGTTGCTGTTGGCAGGTCAATTGGAGGGATTTGCCCAGGCCAGTCAGCTGCAAGGACTGGCTGTGACCACTGACCATCAACCTTAGCCCTCCGTAGAGGATCAGCTGTGCAGGAGCAGGGTGGTGGTGCTCCGACATGGTCTGTAGCTGTCCACTGGATACACTGGCCCCAGGATTTCCCAGGTGGTGCAGACCAAGGCCAGCCCCCACCTGTGTTTTGCCCGGGGCCACCCTGCCTGAGCTATAAAGCAATCTGAGATAGCTGCTGCTTGTGCTGGGCTGGGAGATTCCCAAGTGAAGCCAAACTGTGAACCTAAACTGGCTGCTGCTAGTGCAGGACCTGGGCCCCACTGAGGTCAGCTGTTGCTTGTCTGAGGGGATTTAGGAAGTTATGAAGCATGAGCCAAGACTGGCCATACATATGGAAAAGCAGCTTAGGTGGGCCCACAAGTTGGGTGGGGAAGAGTCCCTGGGGATCTCCAAGGCACGTCTAACAGTGTTAGCCAGGTTGATAGTCTCAGATATGGCACCAGCCTACTGGCTCTGAGTGGAGAGGGTTTAGAAAAGGGTCAACAGCCTCCACTGGCCTTGATGCCAGGCACTTCAGTTTTTCCCTCTATACCACTGGTGCCTTTCAAGCTTCTACCCCAGTGCTGGAGCTCAGGAGTGAGTCTGAGTAGGTGAGTCTGAGTGGGTTCTTTAAGAGGAATTGCTTGGGGCTCCAGCACTTTCTTCCACTGACTCAATCCCTGCTAGTTTTTGCATCCAGAAGTTGTGGGGACTTACCTTCCTGGCACTGGAACACTGGACTAAGGGACCTGGTGTCAGGCTGGGACTCCAAACTCCAGAGATATCCCTCCCGAATTTTTATCCATTCCACATGTGTGAGGGGCCAGCCCATTCTGCATGTGCACCCCTCCTACATGCAGATGGATGTGGTTTCTTTAATTCCGTAGTTTTCAGACTTCTACTCAACTTGATTTCTGATGGTTCTGGATGGATGTGGTTTCTTTAATTCCGTAGTTTTCAGACTTCTATTCAACTTGATTTCTGATGGTTCTAAGTTATAGTTCTGAGTGATGGTTGTTCTATATTTTAGTTATAATTTTTTAAAGATTTTATTTATTTATTTTTAGAGAGAGGAGAAGGGAGGAAGAAAGAGAGGGAGAGAAACATCAATGTGTGGTTGCCTCTCATGCGCCCCCTACTGGAGACATGGCCCGCAACCCAGCCATATGCCCTGACCGGGAATCAAACCAGCGACCTTTCGGTTCACAGGCTGGCACTCAATCCACTGAGCCACAGCAGCCAGGGCTGTAATTTTGATGTGCTTGTGCGAAGAGGGGAGCCATGTCTGCCTACACTACCATCTTGACCAGAAATCTGCAACCTCATTTTCAAAGATGATGTCTGGGATTTAAAATTAGTATATGTGAGAGTTTTCCTATGCTTCATTCAAGTATTAATAAGATGAATAAAAAATAATAAAAATAAATGAATTTCAAAAATATATACAAGTGGCCAATAAGTATATGAAAAAAATGCTCAACAGTAGTCATTTGGTATATGCCAATCAAAACCACAATGAGATACCACCTCACACCCACAAGGATGACTATAACCAAAAAAAATGGACAATAACAAGCTCTGAAGAGAATGTGGGGAAATTTGACCCCTCATACATTGCTCGTGTGACTAAAATGGTACAGTTCATGTGGAAAACACTTTGGCAATTATTCAAAAAGTTAAAGAATTACCATATAGCCTAAAGACTTCAGTCTTAAATACATACACGAGAACTAAAAAAACATATGTTCACATAAAAACTTGTACATGACTGTTCACAGCATCATTAATCATAAGTCTAAAAGTATAAACAATCTGAATATCCATCAAACTATAAATGACTAAACAAAATCGGTGTATAACTATTCAATGGAATACTATTAAGCCATAAAAAGGAACAGCATATCAATACATGCTAGAACACGGATGTACCTTAAAACCATTAAGCATAAGTGAAAGAAGCCAGACACAAAAGGACAAATATTGTATAATTCTACTTATATAAGGTACCTAGCATAGTCAAATTCAGGGACAAAAAGTATAATGGCGGTTCCCAGGGGCTGGGGGAAGGGGAGAATGGGAAGTTATCATTTAGTGGGTATTGTTTCAGTTTGGAAAGATGAAAAATTCTGGGGAAGGATGATGGTGATAAGTATACAACAATGTGAATGTACTTAATGCCACTTAACTATACACTTAAAAATGGTTATAATATTAAGTATTGTGTTATGCATATTTTGCCACAATAAAAAGGAATGAAGTACTAGTACATGCTACAACATAAGTGAAACTTGAAAACACTATAGTTAAATGAAAGAAGCCAGGTACAACAGGATGCATAGTGTATGGTTCTATTTATATGTAATACCCAGAATAGGCAAATCTATAGACAGAAAGCAGATTAGTTTTTTTTCCAGGCGCTGGGAGAAAGGGAGGAATTAACTGCTAACAGGCATAAGGTTTCTTTTTTGGAGGAAATGTTATGGAATTAAATAGTGGTAAGCACAAAGCAGAACAATGGGACTATACTAACAACCACTGAATTATACATTTTGAAAGGATAAATTATACGTTTTGTGAATTTTATCTCAAAAATGTTTGGACAAGAAGCCTTTCCCCAGAATGAGTAACCTATGTGCCAGACAGCAGAAACAATCCTTTGTATGATTTGACCTCAGAAGTCACAAAGCATTTCTCCTGACATACGCATCAGAAGCAAGTCTCTAAGCCTGGCCCACATTCCAAGTTAGGTTTACCCTTATATCATGGAACTCTTATCGTTTCAGTTGCATAACATAGGGAAGGTATTAAGGTCCCCCATCTGCAGATGAAACTCAGGCTCGGCGGTTAATTACCCCTCCCGAGGCCCCAAGGACAAGAGGAGGCAGAACTCAGACTGGAGCCTAGAAACAGCCAGTTCCACAACCTGTGCTCTTAACCTCCACCAGCAGTAGTTTTTCACCAGACATATCATTTGTGCAAGGACAGACACTTGGGACCCCCCACCAAGGACCTCTTGTCCTTGGTGGGCCTTGGTCCATACACTTAAATGTTTTTAAGCTCCCCAGTTAATTCTCAGGTGCATTCTATATATAGAACCACCCCTCTGTGCCTGATGCTTTTATGTTATTAATATTGGCAGCTAACTCCAGCTGGATGGTGAATGCCTTGGGGGCAGGGTCCCTGCCCAAACTTCCTTGTGACTGCCACTATGACATCACAATGCCTGCCTACAGGAGGCAGGCACTCAGGAAATATCATTGGATAGTAGGATTCAGAGCAACCTGCCACCTAGAATGTCAGCTGCCAAAGGGTTCTGCTGGAACTGAGGGGCACACAGTTGGTGCCTGGGAGCTGGCCTATCTGGTCACTCTCCAGTGGGCAGGAGGTACACTGGGGCCCACTTGGTGGGTAAGCCCTGCTGCCAACTGGGGTACCTCAGCTCAGCCCAGAGCAGAGGTTAGGAAATAAGGCTCTCCCCAAGCTCCCTCTCCCAGTTCCCGAACTTAGGGGCCCAGCACAGGGCCTAGAATTTGCTGAGGCTTGGTGGTTGTTTGTTCAAGAGTCAATCAATAAACATGGACCACCGAAGCCGACATCGTAGCATAGGCGTGAGCCGAACCCCTGGGACTCAGACCCGCACCACCAGTGCCCCACTCCCCTTCCATGTGGAACAGGAGGCCAGAGGAGGAGAGGACTCCGAGCAGCGAGAGCTCCCTCGTCAGAGCATTCCTACCTACGCGCCCCTGGAAAGTGAAGAGTTGGCAGACAATGTTATGGGTAAGAAAAATTCTTCCCCTCTTGGCAAAAGGGAGGTGGCTTCATAGTTTTCTTCCTATGCCCAAAGAATACGGGGGTCAGGAAACAGAAAGCAAAACTTACAATGGGCAGAACTGGGGTAAGGGATGAGTTAGGAAAGGACAGGTTTCCTATCTGCCTCAAAGGGTTGTTAGGTCAGCAAGGATATAATACCTGAAAGCAACTTGAAACTGAGGCAGGCTGTTGAGAATATTAGGTGTTATTTACAAAATCAAGTACTTACAATAGCAAATGCCATGTGCCTTGGGAAACAGATAAATTCTAAATCTATTTTGTCCCCGGAGAGCTGACAAACTAATACAGAAAAGTCAAACTGGTAGGATAGCTTCTGTGGGGTTCAGATACATGACAAGAGCTCACAAGAACATAGAAGGATCCTGGGGATATAAAGGCTGCCAACGGTTCCTGTGTTTCTGGTGTGTGCTGTGTCTCTCTCACCCCAGTCCTCACCTGCCATCCTAGCAAATGCGTGGGTTATGGGGTAATTGTCAGAAGACGGAACAACACCGTGATGGGGGAGAAGGGTTTTCGGGGAACTTATCGAGTCTTGATTTTAAAAAATAAGACATACCTTTAGGGAGACAGTCTTAATGTCAACAAGCTGTGACCTTCCCTCCCTCGCTGGAAGACAATAAAGGGTCTTGAAGTACTGCTTTTCAGGTTAGACCTTTCTTCTCCAAGTTTTCACCGAACTTAAAAGGGCTTTGGCCGGAGGGCACCATTCACCCAGCTCTCTGCAAGAAAAAGGAGAATACATGTTAAAAGTATAAAATATAAACCATTCAGAGGCAGGAGGGACAATTTCATCTTTGAAAGGAGGCAGGATGGTGTGCTGCAGTGAGGCTTTTTGGGAGAGGAGGCGAGGAAAGAGGAGAAGAGTGTAAAACGGAGTTGAGCGCATAAAACCGCTCACCTGTAATGGCGGCAGGCCGGTCACCCGTAAAGGCGGCAGGCCAGCCACGGCAAGGGCGAGGGGCCAGTCTCCAATGAACCTTTGTGGAAGAGACGGGCCTAGAAGGATGAGCTGGGCCTAAAACAATGCTCAGAGTGGGTGCGCGAGAGAGCAGGAGAGCAAGAGACCACTCACAACCGTCGCCGCTTTTCCAAAAGTCGGCCTCGCCAGGGCGCATGCGCAAACACTGGCCAGGGCACGC
>PVJD01019803.1:0-10867 GCA_004026545.1 Mormoops blainvillei
AGCCCCTTCCAAAGCTTATGTAATCCCTTACCTAGCAATTCGGGCTGGGCAAAAAGCCTACTTCTTCCTATATAAGGATACCCTGAGTAACTTGTCTCCCAGCCTCTCTTGCAGCTGAGATGTGGGTACATAACTACTCACCAGATATCTTAACTTAGCTTTTGATATGAAGAAGGGGAAACCAAGGGTAACACTCTAGCAGTGGCAGCCATTGTAACCAGATGGATTCCCAGGGCAACACCGCTACTGGTGGCAGCCTATGGACAGTACTAACTGTGTCAAAGCCATGAACTATAACATTTATGCTTGGAGACAGCAGGAGCCATTGGTATGCTAATAAAACCAGTTCTGTGGCATGCTTTGGGCCATCATAGCTTGTGTGTGACCTTCTGAGCCTGGTTCTTCAGCTGCTCAGTGTTTTGAAAGTCATCATTACCATTTTTAAGAAATAGTTCTCTGCTTAGTTCAGCAAAACTTGCTTTTTGTTATTTGCAACTAAGAACGGTGAGTGAGGCCACGATGTAATCAATCATCAGAAAAGGACTTGAACCCCAAACTAAAAAAACTGTCGTACCCTCTCCAGTTCATCTCTGCTTCTCTCTGTTTGCATTGTTTTGCCTCACTCTATAGTCTTTTGCATCTCCATTTATGAGGCAATCAGGAGAGGTTTGTAAATCCTAGATTTACATGCCCAGACCAAGTCATACTGAGAATGACCTGCAGCCCCTCAGCCTCAGTTCCCAGTTCCCCCCACCAATCATGAATCCTCACTGGGCAGGTGGTGCAGTATAAATTGTGCTACTGGAGCCCACAGCCCTGTAACTCTGTATTAGAGAGCCATTCTCGGAAAAAGGTGACTCATTGTGAGCTGGGAAGGCATCCTAAAAGAAGTCTATTCTAGGATCCTGGAGTTTCTCGGTTACGGCATGCTGTGCTCTCTCTGATATATATCTCCCTGCAATTATAAACAGGTTATTCTTCACACCAAATGCTTTAAATGATTAAGCCTAACTCTGTAATGCCATGTTCCTGGCCCAGCATCCCTATCTTCAAACACATTGTTAACTTTGCACAGTAAATGACCAGATATGAAAGAAAAATGAGGTTCACTTGGATAACACTACAGTAACCCCAGTTTCTGAACTAAGAAAATTAAAAAATATATTTAATAATGGAATTTTGAAATCCATAAACATAAGCCTAGATTCACAAGGTGATGCAATGTGGTCTTGGAAATTTTCTATAGGACCTGTCTTTACCTAGATTGCTTTATCTCCAAGTTCTGACTTAGGACGTGGGAATACACTTTGTTGTCATTATTGGGTCTCCAGAGACCAACAAATAGGTGGGACAGTTCTTTTTGCTTGTCTCTGATGAGGCTCTCAGGGAATTTGGTCCCAGCTGCATTGAAAACTACTCTAAATACCCACCTCTAATTTCCCCAAACATTCTTCCTGCACAGAGGGCTAAGGTTATGAACCTCTGTTCCTCACCTGCTCAGGACCTACCTATATTTCCAAGACTTTCCAAACCTTATAATAAAGAGAAGCATTGGCCAGTTCCTCAAAGGTGAACACTTGATTGCAACAGCAAAAGCTTCTCCCAGGTATGATTATATCAGTGATGTCAATATTTCTTTACTAATGAGTGATGTTCTTTGAAGAACCTTCTTCCAGATCCAGGGAGTAATAAGAGCCCTGAATCCATCAGCTGAAGCTTGAGATAAACTCAGTAATAACTGATTGTTTCTCTTGTCTCTATGAGCTACTAAAAGAGACCTATATAATGGCAGAGAAAGGCTCTGTATGTACCTGTGTGGTGTTTTTATGTAATATTTGATAAAAATTTAAAACTGAGTCCAGTGGGACCAGCATCATCTAGGGCTGGGAGGTGGAAGATGAGGGTGTAGGGAAAAGGGGGAGATCCTGATGGAGCAGCTCAAATACAGGTTTCACTAACATGACCATCGCTGGAGCTTGGGTTGCTGCATCCAAACCCTTATCTTCTTGGTTTGTGACCCCTGCATCTCTGCATCTGAGTCCAGGCCCGTGAGAGGGGCAAACCAGTCAAGTGTATCCAGTTTCTCCTCCTGGAGCTCTCTAGGCAGTCCCAGCAGCAGTTGCTCTTTTTCTTCTTCTTCCTGAGCATGTACCTAGTCATGGTCCTAGGAAAACTACTTATCCTCTGGGCCATCCACCGGCACACTCCCATGTACTTCTTCCTCGGCGACCTGTCCTTCATGAACATCTGCTTCTCTTCCACTGTCCCCGAGGTGCTGTCCAGCCACATATTTAGGATTCAGAACATCTTCTCTGGGTGTCTTATGCAGATTTATTTTCTTTTCATGTCTGTGGATATGGACAATTTCCTCCTGACTGTGATGGTCTATGACTGCCTTGTTGCCATATGCTATCCCTGACTCTACTCAGCAAAGATGATCCATCATCTTCTGTGTCCTTCTCCTCTGGGTCACTGGTCATTGCCAACCTGGATGTCCTATTGTGCACCCTGCTGATGACTCAAGTCTCATTCCACGCAGACAATACCATCTCCCACTTGTTCTGTGACATGTCTCCTTTCCTGAAACTCGCCTGTTCTGACACACACACCTGAATAATATCATGATTCTTTTTTTTTTTCAAATTATAAGAGAAAGTTTATTTAGAAAGTAGCAGAGGTAGTAGAAATGAACCAGCTGGGCTGCGTAGGTTCAGGAAACAAGTTACAGGAGCAGAAGAAGGGCTCTTAAAGCATCGGAGAAGGAAGGGCAAAGGTAACACACCTGGGGGGAAGAAGAAGGGGACAGGAAAAGGCACAGGCATGCTCCCTGGGGGGAGAGCCCAAGGTGATGATTCTTTATATTTTTTAAGTTTCATTTTTAATTTTTTATTATTTATTTTTAGAGAGAGGGGAAGGGAAGGAGAGAAACATCAATGTGTGGTTGCCTCTAGTGTGCCCCCCACCAGGGACCTGGCCTGCAACCCAGGCATGTGCCCTGACTGGGAATCGAACTGGCAACACTTTGGCTGGCAGGCTGGCTGGCTCTCAATCCACTGAGCCACACCAGCCAGGGCCAAGATGATGAATCTTATTGAAGTAGGTCTGATAATGATCATTCCCTTCTTTTGCATCCTGTTATCACATATCTTTATCAATTATGCTTTCCTGAGAGGAGAGTCCCACCGACAAAGGGAAGATGGAAATCATTCTCCACCTGTGGTTCCCTCTGGGCTGTAGCTTTCTTCTTCCATGGCACCACGATATTTCCATATTTTACACCTTTATCCTCCCACTCAGCTGAGACAGACATAGCAGCTGTGGTGATATTCACAGTGGTGGCTCTCATGCTGAAGCCTGAGAAACAAGGACATAAAAGGGGCTCTTAGAAAAGTGGTTGCTATGAAGTTATTTTCTACTCAAAATGAAACAGGCTAGGAAAATCACCAAGGGAACTAATTTCTAATAAAATCATGTTTGCTTTTTCTATTGTGTAAAACTTACCATTTGCCCTTTGTAAGAGAATCATCTATCTATCTTGGGAAAACAAAACTTGATACACCCTGTTCAGGTTAAAGATGGAAAGAGAAACCCTTTTACCAAATAAAATGTTCCAACTGCCAATGCTCTCCAGTTAAAACCCACTAGGAACACACCTCTTGTTGAATAAATTGGGCTTATTACTCATTATAACAAGGGAGAACACTCACTATAGGCAAAGAGTGAGCCATCTTCATAGGAAGGAGCTAGGAGGGATTTATTAAAAGAGTTGTGTGAAATAATTTTGGTGCAGATTTGAGAAGTTGGGTCTTTGCTCTGGATCAGATGCTAGGTATCTTGATATATTTTATCTAGAAGAAGGAAAGACAAAACAGGCCAAAGGTATGATTGGCAAAGAAGTAGCAATCACTCATATGACCCAGCATCAGGAGAATTTGGTCATTTTTGTGGCTTGGACAATGTGGCAAAGAAGTAGTAGTTATGCACAACACCCAGTATAGGGGGTGTTTGGTCATTTTTGTGGTTTGGACAATATTCATTATTTTTGCATTAAGACATGATTACAAAATGGTCTTGTTTTGTCTTGCTGCGCGGTGTGGCCTTGTGTGATAGTGACATTCTGTGAAATTCTCTGTGTTCATTAGGAGAGCACAAGGACCTAGCTGTGAGTGCCAGGCCAACTCCTGTCATGGGTCATGGATATCAGGGCTGGTTTATCTTTAACAACAGAGACACTGAGATAATGAGCACATCCAACAGGAAGGCCAGGCTGATTCTGGAGCAAGAAGGGGAAGGAGTTCTTTTAAGTACTCCAGGAAGCCCTAGTTATGCCACACACTCAAGCTACTTATTTTTTATTTTCTTATCTGAGTTCTATGTATCACACAACATTACAACAGGAATATGGGTGAGTTAACCAGAAAGAAATATCTTTCAAAATCTCAAAGACCAGTAATGTCAATCAACTGCATTTTTTCACTTTCTGTTTAATTTATGTCAATTCCTGAGATATTTTACATAGATACTAATTTATATACTGATTTTCCACTTTTGTTTATGATAAAGGTTTTCTAAATTACTTTGTAGGCTCACAATTTTATTTTATTTCCCTTATATATTTCCATCAAGTTGCTCTAGCAAATGTACTTACTAGTAGTTCTGTTTCTGAATTAAAACATAAAGGAAATTTACTATTTGAAAGTATGATTTTAAATTTATTTTGAAAATGATTGCAGGCTTCTGGTCAAGAAAGTGGCTAGGTAAATGCGGTACTCACTTCCTCCTACAACCACATCAAAGTGACAACTAAACTATAGAACAGTCATCATTCAGAACCACCTGAAATCTAGCTGAACCAGTAGAGATTACGGCTGTGTGTGATGGTGGGTGGTTGGAATCCCAAGCATTTCCTCCTAAGAGGACTGCACATGGACTTAGGACTTACTTGGACTCACTTGCTCTAAGCTCCACCACTGAGGCAATAGCTTGAAAGGCACCAGGGACATACAGGGAGGAACTGAATTGTTTGGCATCAGTGCAAGAGCTGGAGGGGCAGCTTTCTCCCAGACAGAAGTGCTGGAAGAGGCCATTGTTCCTTTTCAGAGCCTTGTCCCCCACAGAGCTAGCAGGCAGGTGCCATAGCTGAGCCTCCATCAACCTGCCTAAGGCTTTTATCCCCAGTCTGGTGATTCCCTGAGACTGTGCCCCATCTAACTTTCAGGCCCACCCTAGCTGTTTCCAGTTGATTTTCCATATGAATGGCCTCTTGTCTCATGCTTTAGACTTTCCTAAAATTTCTCAAACAAGCAGCATGTAGTCTTCCTGTGTCCTGCACATCTTGCTAAGTAGCCCCAGGCTTGGCGCTAGCACAGCCAGCCTTGGTTTGCAGCTTGGCCTCTCCTGGGCACTTCCAAGCCAAGCACAAGTAGCAGCCAGATGCAGATTGCTTTGTAGATCAGGATGGGAGGTCCTGGGCAGAGCACAGGTGGTAGTTGAACTTAGCCTGCACTTCTCAGGAGGCCCCAGAGCCAGCATATCCACTGGACAGCTTCAGGCCATGTTGAAGCACTACCTAGCCACCTCCACAAGCAACACACTCAAGGGGTGGACTCAGTGGGCACTAGAGCTCCGCTGAAGTAAGTTCTGCTCTGTGGGGTGGGCCTCTGTACAGATAATCCTGCACAGTGGTCCCAGCCAGTCCTTGAAGTCAATTGGCCTGGGGGAAATTGCTCCCACTGAGGTGCCAACAGCAATCAAGGCTCAACTACAACAAGAGGGTATAAACAGCCCACATAGTAGTGGGTGGTGAACCTGGAGTGTCCAGCTCAGGTGAATGGGGAGGTTGTTCCATGGGACCCTACAGGACACCTACTACATTAGGCCACTCTATCAAGCTCGGGAGATGTAGCAGCTCTACCTAATACATAGACTTAAATACAGGGAATCAGCCAAAATGAGGAGACAAAGAAACAGGTCCCAAGTGAAAGAACAACAAAAAGAACTAAATGAAATGGAGGCAAGCAAACTAACAGATACAGACCTTAAAACAATGGTTATAATGATGCTCAGTGAGAAATTTAACAGCATAAAAAAGGGCATGTAAACCATAAAAAAGAACCAGTTAGAAATGAATGATATACTAACCGAAATGGAGAATAATTTACAGGGACTCAACAGTAGAGAAAATGAAGCTGAGAATCAAATCAGTGATTTGGAATATAAGGAAGCAAAAAACATGCAATCAGAACAGCAAAAAGAAAAAATAATTTAAAAAAGTGAACATAGTGTAAGGAGCCTCTGGGACAACTTCAAACATACCAACTTTTGTATCATAGGGTGCTGGAAGGAGAAGAGAGAGAGAGCAGGAAATTGAAAACCTATTTGAAAAAATAATGACAGTACAGTTGCTTAACCTGGTGAGGGAAACAGACACACAAGTCCAGGAAGCACAGAGTCCCAAACAAGATGAACTGCAAGAGGCCCACACCAAGACACATAATTAAAATGCCAAAGGTTAAAGACAAAGAACAACTCTTAAAAGCAGCAAGAGAAAAGCAGTTAGTTACCTACAAGGGAACTCTCATAAGACTGTCAGCTGATTCTCCACAGAAACTACAGACCAAAAGGGATTAGCAAGAAATATTTGAAGTGATGAAAAGCAAGGACCTACAACCAAAATATTCTACCCAGCAAAGCTATCATTTAGAATAGAAGGACATAAAGAGCTTCCCAGACAAGAAAAATACTAAAGAAGTTCATCACCACCAAACTAGTAGTACATGAATTGTTAAAGGGTCTTCTTGAAGAACAAGAAGAAGGAGGAGGAGGAGAAGGAGAAGAAGAAGAAGAGGAAGAAGAGGAAGGAGAAGAAATAAAAATATGAATAATAAAGCAGCAATAAATATATCTATAAAAAAAGAAAATGGTTGCAGAAAATAAAAAATTGACAAATATATGAAACTGGTTAAAACATCACTGAACAGGATGCTCTGGATTTTGAGCAACAAAGAGGAAAATAAGGCAGTTTTCCTTAATTTCAGAGAGATATGTACAATGGCATCTTGTGAGAAAACTGATGGAGAGGGAGGAGCATCTGAGATCTTGCTCCCTGGCACATGTCTTCAGTTTGGCTCAAATAAACTCTTATTAAAATTTTTAAAAAAGTAAAAAATGAAAGAAAACTGACAGAATTCAGACTCAGAGGATGTTTCTGAGTTTATCATATGATTTTTTAAATATTTATCATATTTGTGCATTTATTTGAGTAGGTATGCCTGAAGTAATAAATGGTAGCATTTTCAACTTTCAGCATATATCCAAGAATTCTTTATAATAAGATGGAAAGTACCTGTTCCTTGAAAGTTTGAAAGAAATCCCCAGTCTTCGTTCCATGCACTTTGGTGTTTTGTTATCACGTGCATGTATGTTTATTATAGTTATATATTCCTGTTTTATTTTTATCATTATAAAGTGGCCCTCTTTTTTTCTGTAGTAATATTTTTGTTTTAAAGCTTATTTTGTCTAATATTAATATAGCCAATGCAATTTTCCTGTGGTTGCTGTTTGCAAGATACATCTTTTTCCATCCTTTTACTTTCAATTTTTTTGTGCCTTTGAATTTTAAAGTGTGTATCCTGACTTCCGGCCAAGAGGGAGGTGTAGGTAGATATACTTCGTCTCCTTGTATAACCAAAAGAAGGACAACAACAAATTTAAAAACAAAAGAATAACCAGAACTTCCAGAAAATCAAACTGTATGGGAGTCTGACAACCAAATAGTTAAAGAAGAAACATTCATTCAGACTGGCAGAAGGGCTGGAGATGGGCAGCCAGGGTGGAGGGACATGCAGCAAGGCGGTATCTGGCAGACCAGGCGGTCCCACATTTGCATGCATTTAAACAGGGAGGAACAACCAGGGAGTGAGAGAGACCGTGCAACCCAGGGTTCTGGCATGGGAAAAGAAAGCCTCAAAAGCTCTACTGGTAAAAACCTGTGGGGTTACGGCAGCAGGACAAACTGCCAGTCTCACAGGAGAGTTCATTTGAGAGACACACAGGATCCTAGAATGTACACAAACCCACTCGCCCTGGAATCAGTACCAGAAGGGCCCAATCTGCTTGTGGGTAGCAGGGGAAGTGACTGAAAGCCGGCCAAGGGCCAAGCAAGCAGCATTGTTCCCTCTTGGACCCCTCCCCCACATACAGCACCACAAGGCAGTGATGTGGGTCGCCCCATCCTGGCGAATACCTAAGGCTCTGCTCCTCACAACATAATAGGCACACTGAGACAAAAAAATACGGCCCAAACAAAAGAACACGTCAAAGCTCCAAAAATAGAACTAAGCGATGAAGAGATAACCAACCTAACAGATACAGAATTCAAAACACTGGTAATCTGGGTTCTCACAGAATTGGTAGAGTGTGGTTGCAAAAGGGAGGAAAAAGTGAAGGCTATGCAAAGAGAAATAAAGAAAAATATACAGGGAACAGAAACTGGGACTCAAATCAATTATTTGGAGCAGATAGAAGAAATAAACATTCAACCAGAACAGAATGAAGAAACAAGGATTCAAAAAAATGAGGAGAGGCTGAGGAACCTCTAGGACAACTTTAAACATTCCAACATCTGAATTAGAAGGAGAAGAGAAAGAGCAAGACACTGAACATTTATTTGAAAAAATAATGAAGGAGAACTTCCCCAATCTGGCAAAGGAAACAGACTTCCAGGGAGTCCAGGAAGCTCTGAGAGTCCCAAAGAAGTTGGACCCCAAGGAAGCACACACCAGGGCACATCATAATTACATTACCCAAGATTAAAGATAAGGAGAGAATCTTAAAAGCAGCAAGAGAAAAGGAGACAGTTAACTACAAAGGAGATCCCATAAGACTATCAGCTGATTTCTCAAAATAAACATTCCAGGCAAGAAAGGCCTGGAAAGATGTATTCAAAGTCATGAAAAACAAGGACCTACATCTAAGATTACTCTATCCGGCAAAGCTATCATTTAGAATGGAAGGGCAGATAAAGTGCTTCCCAGATAAAGTCAAGTTAAAGGAGTTCATCATCACCAAACCCCTATTAAATGAAATATTAAAGGACTAATCTAAGAAAAAGAGGATGATCAAAACTATGAACAGTAAAATGATAACAAACTCACAACTTTCAACAACTGAACCTAAAACAAAAACAAAAACGAAAACAAAACAAAAACAAAAACAAACTAAGTAAACTGCTAGAACAGGAACAGAATCACAGAAGTGGAGATCACATGGAGGGTTATCAGCGGGGAGGGTGAGGGTGGAGAATGGGGGCAAAGGTACAGGGAATAAGAAGCATAAATGGTAGGTATAAAATAGACAGGGAGGTTAAGAACAGTATAGGATATGGAGAAGCCAAAGAACTTGTATGTATGACCCATGGACATAAAGTAAGTGGGAGAATGCTGGTGGGAGGGGGTGTGCAGGGCAGAGGGGAATAAACAGGAGAAAAAAAATGGGACAACTGCAATAGTATAATCAATAAAATATATTTAAAAAACAAAATAAAAGTGCATACCCTGTAGACAACATATACTTTGATCATGTTTTTTAATTCAGTGTGATGATCTCTGCCTTTTAGTCAGTTTAATCCACTTACCTTTAATATTATTACCAATATAGTTAGATTTATGTCTGCACTTTACTTTTGTTTTCTATATGTCTTGCATCTTTTTGCGTTTGCTGTTCTCTTTTACATTAAGTGAATGTTTTCTAATGTAGTATTTTAACCCCACTACTGATTTTTTTCACTATACTTTTTGGATACTTTTTAGTGGCTGCTCTAGGTTTTACCATATACATCTTATCTTAATCAAAATCAGTTTCAGATTTATACCAGCTCACTTCCTTTGATTATATATAGAAGTGCTTTTCCTGTAAAGCTCTAATCCCTTTCTCACCTTTCTGTATTATTTATGTATTTTGATTTACACATAATCAATCAAAGTTACAAACCCAACAGTACATTGTTATAATTATTACTTTACCATCTGTGGTCATACCCTTAGCCCATTACAACTTTATTCCCACCTACCTCCTTTGTGCTGCTACTGGCAAATATATTACACATATATTACATTTCTATATGCTATGGGCTCAACAATACATTGCATACATAGTATTTTATCCAGTTGCTTTAAAAATCATTTAAGAGGGGAAAAGGTTAAAAATGCACTCACAGTATTCTTTATAGTTACTTAATTAACTTTATCAGTGCCCTTTGTGTGAATCTGAATTGCTATCTGGGGTCACTTGCTTTCAGCCTGAAGAAATCCCTGCCCTTGCTGCTGTGCCAAAGCAGTTGGGGCGTCATTCCATAAACAAAGGTTGTGGATTTGATTCTCAGTCCGGGTACATACCTAGGTTGCAGGCTCCATCTCCAGTCAAGGTACGTTCTGGAAGCAATCAACTGATGCTTCTCTCTTGCATCGATGTTTCTCTCTCTCCTTCCCCTCTCCCTTCCTCTGTCTCTAAAAGCGCTGAGAAAATGTTGTTACTTGAAGGGGGAAAAAAACCAGTTCCTTTAGTATTTCTTGTAAAGCAGGTCTGCTGGCAACAAATTCTCTTAGTTTTTGTTTATCTGGAAAAGTTTTTGTTATCTTAATTTTTGAAAGGTAGTTTTCCTGGATTCTCGATTTATAGTTTCTTTCTTGAGGATTTTTCTCTTAAATTGTTGATATTATTTGTGAGAGTTCTTTAAATGTTGACTCAATAGTAAACTGTTAAACAATATTTTTTGAGCATGTCAGACACCTTTTCGCCAATGCTGAAACTAGCTTTCACAATTTATATTTTGCCTTTAGGTTTTATTAATGGTTTTCTGGACATATTA